>JAEQBH010003946.1:90000-180744 GCA_016808115.1 Tetrastigma voinierianum
TGCAGGATAGTGCAGATCACGAGTTATGCAAGCGATGGAGGAATGCAATGGAAGGATAAAGATGAAATCTGAAGTGCAGCCAGTGTTCGAAGTACAGCTGAAAAAGCAACCTCTGGCCCGGTCTTGATCAGTAATAGGTGTCGGATTTATACCAGCGATCGGTAACAAAAGAAAGAGGAACGTGTAAAAATTTGTGAAGATGAGGAAGAAAAGACAAATAAATTTTGTACAAAAGTTGAGATGTGATTTGTCGGCTTTTCGTTTTAAGTCTTTATGTATATAGTTATAATATCAGGATCTTTATTGTCGCTTTAAGGACAAATGTATCATTAGTTTAAGGCTTTAGGTAGATTTTTCAACTTTTCATTAAATGAGTTGTAAGTTATTAAATGTCTTTAAGGACACAAGTGGATCTCAAACATTTATTTGTTAGGTAGTTTTCTTTTTAGATTTTTGTCTTTGATTGGATGCAAATCTTTTTATAAATTGGAGGCTTTTGTATATGTAGAGCGTGAGTTAGAAAAGTGAAAAGAGCAAGAAGTTTTAAGAGTTTGAGAGTGAAAGAGTTTATCTGGAAAGTTTAGATCAAATAAAATTGTAAGTATTTAAATTCGTATTTAACTTGTTAACTACTTTAATTTTTTTGTTAATTTTCTATTTATTAGAGAACAAAGAACTAAAGATAAGCTAAAAATGGAGTTTTGATTTAAAATTATTTTAAATAATAATGATTAACCTACATTGATCCTATTGTTATTGTACTACTCTAAAAAAGAAAAGAAAATTTTCTTAAAATTAATCTTTTAAACCATATTTTGAAGCGGATTTTAAAGTAGGTCTTTCAATCTTCTTGTGACCCTTTTCAACAGTTTTTGGCGGATGTGTTTGAGAGGCACATGCAGTCTTGAGTGGGAGGGATTTTTATATGACACGAGTGATGTTTTATTATTCTTAATTTATCCGGGGTGTTTAATGGAGAGATTTGTGAGATGGAGACTGTTTTTTAGTATAGGAAGGTGATATCGGTAATGTATGTTAATTTATTATTATTTAAATTTTTGAATTAAATTCAGTACCAAGCTTTATCTTTACCCGTTTAAAGTCATATTGTGAATCAAACCTTTTGTCATATTTTATGATATTATTCATAATTGTATCATGTTAAAAATTGTGTTGTTATTTTATGTCTTTTGTTGCGCTATCCGCCTAGTGTTTATAATTTAGATTATGATCGTGTAAAAAAGAACTTAGTAATAGAATTTACATTCGAGCGTGAAGAATTTAGAAAAAATTTAGATAAAGCTGCGTCTTTAAGAACAACTATCAAAACAACACTAAAAATATTCAAAACCTTGTGTCTCTTAAATATTTGCTGTGAATATGCTGCTTATTAAAGAAACCTAAAAGAATATTTTGAATGCTTGAAACCATAGATTAAGAAACCGAAATAGTTAAATATTATATAGATAAATCTTTATGTTAGTAGTTGAGTTCTTATGCTAGTAGTTCAATTTCTTAGAAAGTAGAAATTATTGTAGAAATAAGTGTAGAATTAAGAAGTGATTATAAGAAAACCAGTAAAAACTAATGAATCACGAGTTTAAAAAGAAGAAATTAAACAGTTTAAGAAACTTGTAGAAATTCAGTTAAGAATAACAAAAGTAGTTTTAAACGAACATAAAAAACAAAAATTTGAGTGTGATTGTGATATAAAAAACCTAGAAAAAGTCAAAGAAATTCAACAGAGAAGAATAGGTGTGTAGCTACTAAACACTTGGAATTAGGAAGAAAATTTGGAAGGCTTTAAGCACATTTTAATTTAATTAGAAAGTAACTTAGATTATAAAAGAACATTTAGTAAAAGAAGATAAATTTTGTAGAAAAGAAATAGAAAAAAAATAAAAGTTGAACGACAAAATTTGAAAGAACTAATAGAAAAACTGGGTCAAAGTAGATCCAAATACTTGAACAATTAGTTAAGAAAACTAGTAAATAGAGGAAAATAAATAAAATCTTTTCCAACAATTTGAAAAACTTAATTTAGGAGAAAAACCAAAAACTAATGTAGAAAATAAAATCAATCCATTTGAACCTAGAAATTTAGAAATAAAACCATGGAAATTGTAGAAGTAATAAAATCAGAAGAAAATAGGCACTATTAAAATAGAAACTTTTGAAGTTGAAATTTTTAGATGAAAATAGTTTAAAATAATAAATAAAAGAAAATAGTCAAAAATAAACCTGAAATAAGACTCCTTTAGATTTAGAGAAGAATTAGTAACCTTTAGAAGTAAAATAAATATACCTCAATATATGAAAGATTTGACAACAATAATAGGAAAACCCTATATAGAAGTTAAGACAAAATAGGAATTAGGAAATAAAAACTCAAAAAAGAAGAAGAACCAATCAATTCTTTGGGAGCAACTGATAGTAATAAATAAATAATTAAAAAACATTAACATTTCAACGCTATTAAATTAAGAAAGCTAGAAATAAAGTAAGAAGCAATATTAGATACTAGAGCTAGTAAAAACCTTTTAGTTGAAACCTTAATCAGTACCTCAAGAAGATCACCAAACATTGACTCAACATAGAGTGTTTGATATAAATCAAGAAAAATAGTAATAACAAAATATATAGCTAATATTCCAATAACAATTAACAACATAACCATGACATTACCACAAACCTATTTAGTCCCTAGTATAAGTTTGTATCCTTTTTATTTAGGTTTAAATTTTTTGTTCCTTTTACAAAGGAGGTATAACAATACAAAATAATCAAGTTGGCTTTCACCCAAAAACTACAACAATTGCTTATACAAAAACCACAGAAAAATAGAACCAATATAATTTCACATTGTACAAAATAAAGTAGAAAAAAATAAAAAGATAGTATAGTTAATGATTATTCGAGAAAAATTTAAAAAACTCATTAAAGTTAAAAACACTTTACCCCAGTTCAAAACGAAAAATGAATTATAGGAGGAAGCCCTCAAAAACATTGGAATAGGAACAAAAGCGTAAACATTACTAGTTGATATTATAATAATAATAGCTTTTTAATTAAAATAGGAAAGGATAATTTATGAAACTTGGAGAGGGTGGTATGGCATCTGGAGTATAATAGTGATGTGAGGATATGAAAATTTTGAATCGAATTAGAGATGGGTCGAAATAGGAACTCCAAGAATTAAATTTCAATATTTAAGAGATGAGGGCAGAATTACAATTAAGGAAAAGTTGATATTATAAAAGAAAATGAAAAAAAAAAAAAAAAAACAAAAGCCAAATTTCATTTGGTCTCCAAGGGCTAGAGGCTCCACGGTTCAGAAGAAAGCCAAAGAGGGAGAAGGAAGAAGAAGGAGGAGGAGAAGTCAAGATTAAGGTATGGTTGTCTTGATCAAATATTTTTTGATGTCTAGGATTTTGGGTGAGATTTATGGAGATTTTTCCTCCTTTGGTCTAGGTTTTAACTATAAAGATCATATGAAGCCTAATTCATTTGTTGGGATTATGAGGATTTGCTGATTGGTGTAAAGGAAGCGTGAATCATCAAAATCATATGGTTTTAAAGAATTGGTTGACCTAGGTTGAGTTCTTGGATGCATTCCATGATGCAGTCCATGGAATGAATTCAAGGGTTCCATAGCACCAATTTCCCAAGTGTTGTGTAAAGTTGGTTTTAGATGCATTCCATGATGTTTAACCCGAGGTGTTATAGAATTATGATGTTATATAGTGAATTGGTAGCAAAAGTATAGCAAAAATGGAAGCAAAACACAAAATGGAAAAATTTAAAGGGGCCCGCTCAGTGCAAGGGGAAATCACCCATGTTTTCCTGTTTTGACAGGACCACTAAGCCAATAACTGGCTCATTTCAGATCTGATTTGAGTGATTCAAAATTCTGGAGTAATAGACTTCCTAGGGGAAAAAGTTATCTGAAGGGAAGTTTGTGCAAGTGTAACCCTAAAGTGCCCAAAAAATTTACTCAAAAGTAGGGTCATGTATGTAGCCACTGTCACAGTTCTGATGCGAAATGCTCTATTTCTTATTGGCCAATTTATTAAATGTTACAATATGCTTGCTCATTTCTGATCCGATTTGAGTGATTCAAGTTGCTGGTTAAAATAAAATTCTAAGGGAAAAAAATTTATCTGAAGTTTAAAGCAAATTTTAATCCCAAGTTCCCAGAAAATGTTTAAAAGTGGAGCTATGTGCAGATTCTGTTCTTAAGCGAGTCATCTGTTGTACAGATGTACTCTTTCAGTGGATTTGAGAGCTTTAGAAGGAATTTTTAAATTGAAAATTTAAAGAGATATCGTGGATATCTAAAGGACTGATCTGGAGAGTTTCATAAATTTTAGGAATGATTTGAATAATTTTTGAGTCATAAAGTCCTGAAGTGTTATTTGGAAAAGGTTGGCCAAAAAATGAATGGGTTTTTAGTACTTAAGGAGTAATTTGTTCATTTGGCTTTAAATGAGGTGTATAATTGAATTAAAATGGAAATTATGATTAATGTATAGTTGTGGTTTTCTTGAAAAATTTAAAATAACATCGGACCAGGAAAGCGGGAATTGACGGGAAGCAAGCGGGATTGGCGGTGAGCGTAGTGGTATTTTGAGAATTGAGTTTTAAAAGTGAATGGTTTTTAATATTTGGCTAGAAGTTTAATGTAAATTTTATGTAAATGTTAAAACAGCAAATGTTTTATCTTGCATCGTACCTATTTATATATCATGTATTAAATATGTATGCGTATGTTAAAGGTATTATGGTTTAAAATGTTGAAAAATGCATATGTGTTTTAATAATAAAGTAAAGGATTTAAATGTATTTATAAATGTTTTTTGAAGAAATGTTTTTCTTGATGATTACCTATTCCCCCTATATTTATTATGGTGATGTGGTAAGTACTTTAAGCGTATGTAAGGATTTAGAGGGTAAAGTTATGGGTTACTAAGCTGAGGGAGGAAATAGGTCAATACAGAGTAATAATATCCTTACACGTGATAAAGTGCTATGGTGACCTATCTGCGTGAGTTTCTCAGCGTAAGTGATTCTCAAACTGATGTATTGTCCTCACCGTCGATGCAGGAGAAAGCTTATTAGTGTGTTTATTCCAC
Organism: Tetrastigma voinierianum; assembly: GCA_016808115.1. Classification (NCBI taxonomy): domain Eukaryota; kingdom Viridiplantae; phylum Streptophyta; class Magnoliopsida; order Vitales; family Vitaceae; genus Tetrastigma; species Tetrastigma voinierianum. Next base: position 95,133 of record JAEQBH010003946.1, read on the forward strand.
GGGTTCTAACCGGGAAGAAGAAAGAAAGAAAGAAAGAAAGAAATAAATAAAAGAAGAAAGAAAGTTCACAGTACAATGTTTAAAGCATAAATGGATTTTAGAAACCATAGTATTTATTGAAAGAAAGTTTAAGGCATAAATGTTTAAGGTATAAATGGATTTTAATTGTATAAGTATGTATTATTTTGGTATATCACGAAAATGTTCGTACTAATGAAAATGTGCACTCACTTTGGGCTGTAGCTCTGTTCTTTTCTATATCATTTCAAAAACATTTCGGGACCAGAAGGCAAGTCGCCGATAGAGGTCACTCTGTGCGGTGAGTCGAGCCATTGACAGGAGGACGAAGTTGTGGAGATTTCATTGTATATATAATTTTGCATATTGTTCGTAGTGAATATTTTTGTATGCTATATGTATGCCATAAGATGAAAAGGCTACGTGAGAGGCACGTGCCGGTGGACGAGGTGCGTGGCGGGTCGACTTAAGTCAAACCAGAAGCCAAGTGTTTTTGTTAAAAATGTGCATGGATTTAAGAGGGTTTGAATGTTTTATTGATTTGAAGTAAACAAATGTATATGCCGCTCTTTTTCTTGTGTTGATTGGGTTGTGGGCGAGAGTCTAATATGGAAGTTAGGACAGAGACTAAAGTGTTTTAAATGTTTTTCGCGGGTTTTGTAATTTGGGAGAGAGTCAGAAAAGCGAGAGGGAGGGAAACCAGTGATTTTACGAAAATCTCTAAGTGTTTGAAAAAGAAAGAGAAAAAAAAAAATTTATGTAAACTAGCATTATTTATAAAGATATGTTAAGGATTGTAAAGAGTTCATCTGAGTTTTATATTTGTGGTATTTTTAAGGAAAGGCTTACATATCAGATGGGAACAAGGAGGTCCCCTCGGGTTATGAGGACCTCAGGTGGGATCCTTCAAAAACAAATTTGTAAAATACCAATAAAAATGGATTCTTTATAAAAACTTCAGATATTGCATGTAACCTTGAGCATTACAAAAAGATTTTAAGCACAAAATAGTGGCCACAAAATAACCTTTGATAACCAAGTTTAGTCCTCCTGAGCTCCAATTTGCATTTTTATTTAGAAACCATATGATGGAGAAAAACGAGGAAAAGCTAGGACGGTAATTAATTATAAAATTAAATGATAATACTTATGATATTATATATAAAAATACAATAAAGATTCTTTAATTAATTCTATTCAGAGGTATAGATATTTTTCTCCAATTAGATTGTAAGAGTGGATTTTGGCAAATAAGATTGATGAAGATATAAACTTGTGGACTGTGTTTTCTTGTCCTTGTGGCTTATATGAATGGAATATGTATATTTTGGACAAAGAACGCTCCTCAAATATTTCAAATGAATGATGGATAGAATATTTTGGTAAATACTGTTTTATTCTGTATATATTGATGATATTCTTGTTTTCAAACTTTTCATGAACATATATTAGAACATATGTTTTTTTTTGAAGAACTTATAAATAATGGTTTAATAGTTAGTAGAAAGAAAATAAGAAGATTATTAAAAATCAAATTGAATTTTTAGGAATAGAGAGCTTAAAAATGGTCGAGTAAAACTTCAGGCTGTATAGTACAAAATCCATAATTTTCCGGACAAACTAGAAGATTTAAAAAACCCTTCAAAGTTTTTAGGATTGGTAAATTATGCTGAACCTTATTTTAAAACCTAAGTCAATTATTTGGACCTCACTTCTGGAGTAAAACCAAAATTACGAGGCAAAAATATTTTAACCGGGAAGATATTAAATTCTAGTCAAAAAGATAAAGAACATTCTAAAAATGCGCAACTTTACATCTCCCATTAGAAATTGATATAAAATAAATCGAAACGGATACAGAATAAGCAGGGATGAGGAGGAATTCTTTTAGCATTAATAATAATTTAGAAGAAAAACTTTGTAGATATTGTAGTGGAACTTTTAGTGACTATCAAAAGAACAACAGTTCGCATGGATTTAGAAATAAAAGCTATAATTTTAGTTTAGAAAAATTTCAATTATTTTAACTCAAGGTAATTCTTTGAAGCCAGGTGTGAAAATATTAAAAAATTCTTTGAAAATAAAAATTCTTCAAAATTATCTACAAAAGATGGATAAAATTTGGCAACGATTGTGTAAATAATTACCTATATCTTGTGATGCTGCGCGCGTAGCCCCAAAATGTATAATTGTGCTTAAAAATGCAGGATATGATCAGGGGAAAGGTGAGATTGACTAGAGGTTACGCTTTTCGGACAATATGCGAATAAGTGATTCTAGGAGTGTTAAAAATTTAAGTAAAACTGCAACTAGCTGTATTGATTCTAGTGATTAATTGACAACAGCTAGAGGTTAAATCTCCCTACCTATCCGTTCAAACAGTTACTTTACAAAGATATTGTTATTCAATATATTTGCAATATCATTGAGGGTGATCTACCTAGGGCGTATCTCTCTCGGGGTATATCGCCTATCTGTGGAATGAAGTCAGAGTATATCTCTATCTGACTCGGTATTCAGAAATGCTTAAATGTTCTAACCTCGAATGCCACACATAGTTCGGAATATACTGCAATGTAGCGTCTGGCTGAAGAGCTCTTTCTCTTTCCCGGGGTACTGAATACTTTTCTCGTCTCTCGAGATCTAGGGATCTCCAGATAGGAAGCTTCATACTAATCTTGTATAACGTTATCATATAAGACTAATACGGTATAAGTAGATTCGACAATTTATAAACATTGAATAACATAAAAGATCGATCCTTAATCCATATCATATAGCGGGGTTCGAGCATATACCACGAAAATATCGAACATAATAAAGAAAATATGAAATGGATTTAATATGAAAACATTAATTCTCTCACGCTCAAATATCAAAAATATGGCAGTACAAATCGGGTACTTCCTCGAAGGCGTTGTCCGCTACGCTCTGAAACCCACGCCTCTGTTAAATGCGCCTCAGATACCCTAATTTACGAGCCATTCGGTAACAATGATAAAAGTTAGTTTTACGGTGGCGTGAAGCGTCGTGACAATGACGTGATCTTATCAATGATGTCGATGACGTCGTGGCGGTAATTGACGTCGGCGACGTGACGGAGATCCTCCCTGCACGCTTCTCATTGTTGGCTGCGCCGAGGCGTAACCGCCGATAGAGCACGGCGGCCACCGGTGACCGAGATTGGCCGTGACGCCACGTTGTGTGCGATGATGTGAAATGACGACGGCGCGATGATGATGTTCAAACTCATCACCCAACGGTTTGCGCGTCTCAGCGAAAGCCCGGCCCAAACGGAACCCACCGACACCCGCGTCACGACTAACACTAAGAGCGATGGTGCACATCTTTGAAAAATAAGGGGATAAGTGGAAGTTAAAACTACCATACCATGTTTTGCTCAAATTGGAGTGAAGGCATATAAATGTTATGGCTTTTGGGTGATCAGATTGGGAACCAGATTAAAGCCGACTAGTGCATCGGATCCACGGTGTTCGATGGCCTTTCCCAAAACCACAATATTGCTTATAGTGGATGACTTGGAATATGCCTAGGTTCCGATGCTGCCCCAGGCAAAACGACCCGCATTAGGAAGCGATGAGGATAGGCACCACATTGGCTCTGTCACATGCACACAAGCGTGTATGCAAGCTGCAAAAATGGAAGAAGACTGATCTTAGAAGTTTTGTGAGTGTTTCACTGTGGCGGGATCTTCAGATCCCACGATTAGTTGAGACGCAGAGGCGTCAGAGAACCACCTAAACTTCGCGAGCGCTAAAACGAAGGCTTCATTGGCCACCCAGGTTCAGTGACGATCCGTGTACGTCCCATGTAACTGGTGATGGTGCGAATGACTCCGACGGAGTTGGCTCGGGGCGTGACTGATGTTTCCGGTGTGCGGGATTCCGACGGATGATCGTATTCATGCGCTACTATTTTGTCGCCATTTCTTTTTCTTTTCTCTTTTCTATTGTTTGTATTTTCTTTGGTTGGTACCGATGTGATCTGCTGTTGAACATATCCGTCACTCGTGGTTCAGAATCTGGACCGATGAACTTTAGTAGTTGGTTCGGCACTTATGCATACTGAAGTCACTAGTGTGTGAGTGTGTTAGGGTTTTTTGGCGGTTTCTTGACTAAAGGAATTGATTCACTGGCATACTGCAACTATTCGACCCCTAATTCACCAGAGCATCAAGCGAATGTATGCATTTGAACAAGTTTATAGTGAACTCGATCCAAGGTGGTCTCGCGATTTTCTAACATGAAAGCACCATGCCATGCAATTACTACATGCGAAGAATGTCTAAATATGGCTCAAACAACTAACACATGACTCATGAACATGAAAGTGCGATGTAAAATAAACTGAAAACAAAACACACTAATATGCGGAACAAACTAAAAAATACTGCATACTACGGAAATCAAAACAACAATAAACAAAACCTTACAAAACAATACGATCACCAAATCCTCCTGACATAAAAGCTCGCCGATTGTCCCATTGTGAGATAAAAACATAAAGGGTAAGGAACTCCACAGGTCTCGCTGCGGTGGAGGTGGTGGTGGATGGTGAAAAGCAGAAGGCGGCAGAAGCTGGGCTGCATAGGCTATTATTTCTTTACGTAGAATGATGGCTTGGATGGCCGGAAGCATCATGTCGACCACGGCGCCTCATATCTGGGAGTAATGAGGACTCGGTTAACTCCTGGATTCTGCATCGGAATCGTCGCCTTTGGTGGTGGGAGAACATGGGTCCTGTCTCCAGGAAGGCTTGGGAAGGCGCGAAAGCGCGTTCTTGGGAGGTGATATTGGTGTGGTCGACGAAGAGGTGTTGGTGGAGGGTGGGCGAAACTGGAAGCATCCGATATCCTCTTTGCGGTGTCTGAGGAATCAGCGAGCAGATAATCGAAGGACTCGACTCTGTATCAGAGGGCTGTGACTGAATCAGCCATTGCTGGCGGAGTTGCGGACACCGGTGGCTGCTCCCGCTGGCGAATATGGCTTTGACCAAGATGAGCCAAGTGCTCGGTGTCGTCGAGGGCGCCCGAAGCTTGTTTGCCTGGCTTGAATATCGAGGGTGTCCCGAGGTTCGTCTTCGCATCCGTTATGGAGGATGGCATCATAAATAACTTTTGACTAGAAAGATATATCTTTTTATAACATAGATCAGTGATTGACTCGACGCGGCGATCACCTGCTTACGATAAGTGTCGGATAAGGCGCGTGATGAAATAGTGCCCGATTTTCAGGGATGAAGTGAAACTCGCCAGCCTTACTGAAATTGTGCGCGACAGCGCGTGATTCTCAGTTCACTGCTACCAATGGGCCGATCTGCGTATAATCTCAAGGTAGTCGGGGTGCTTCGGCGGCCCGATCAAGGTCCGTTGGGACATGCTCAAACCGCAAAGCTGGCAATTGATCACCTTTACGATCGACCCGATACACCGCACCGGACCGCGCGGGGCTGCGGGAAGCGAGGTTGGCGTAAAATTCATGCACTACGCTCATCGCCGCTGGACGAGGGGGTTGGCATAAAGCACGCCACCCCTTAGCCTCGATTGTCTTTAAAGGAAATCATCGAGGTGATGAAACCCCTTCTCCTTAATGAGAGGATCGGTTTGCAAATTGTGCTAAATAGATCTGCGGCGCTCAACGTTTATAAAGCGTGAGGCATGAACGACAAGTGGGTCTCATTTGGGCCGACAAAGCCATTTAAAGTAGCTTACGCTCTTTGCCGGTTCATACTAACCTAGACAAAAACTCGAACACCTAATGTACCCTGCGAAAAATAAAAATCAAACTAAATAACTACCCTAATGACTCAACTTAGGAACTAATGGACTCAGACCCTAAGGAACCTAGCTAACTTTGAAATGGTCCTAAAGACCTCTAGACTACACAAAAAACGCACAAAATGAACCTAGACCTCACGTACCCGAAGCTAGAATCGGGTACACAGTGGTGGAAATGCCACTATGACCCAAAACTGGCCAAAGAGGGTGACTACGGAGTGGTCGGCGGCCTGGGGAATGGGTCCTGAGTCCTCTGACAGACTCCCAGGCAAGGGATGGAGCGCACGGACGTGGTGCAGCGGGGGAAGCTAGGGTTTCGAAGAGGTGGTTCAAGTGGAGGTGCAAAATGAATCATTCTTGGGCTAAAAGCGAGAACCAGCGTCGGCGTGCGAGGCCCGGCGGTCGCGGCCCGTGGCGAAATATAACCAAAAGCGGCGTCGCGATGGTGTCTCTGCGTCGCGGCGGTGGCCGGTATATTTAATCCGCGTCGCGGCGTGAATTATCCGCGTCGCGGCGTGGCGAGAGGGCACAATTTGGCGTCGTGGCGGTGAGGAATTTGCGGTCGCGGCGTGGTGGGTGTTAAAATGGCGTGCGGCGTGAATCACGTCGCGGCGTGGCGGAGAAGATGAAATTTTGACGTCGCGGCGTGAAATTTCCGCGTCGCTGACGTGGCGAGAAGGTCTCCGAGATTTACTGTACTAACGCCCGATTTTTGAACTCTACTTTGTAAACACCTACCGGACTTTGAACAATGCACCAAGCTAGTACCCATGCCAGGCTCCACGAAATTAAACCAACAAGCAGAAACACTGATCATGGATACAGCCCAGAAACTTAAAAATTCTTGAAAACAACAATAGGCGGCTTAAAAACAAAGTTTTAGAACACTTAGGTTGCCTCCCGAGAAGCGCTATGTTCACGTAAATTGGCTGCGATCCACGAATCTCAGCGTACGCGACACTTAGGATAAGCGGGAAACGCTTATGCGCGTCCTTATAGTGCTCACACCCAATGCCAGATGGACGAAGCACTCTTGGCGTACGCCGCGCTTCTCGGTGTCCTTACGTGCGGTCATAGGCTTTTCCGCGAAGTTTTACTTTCGTCTTTATGAGCTCTACGACATAATGATGACTGCGAGATATATCGTCATTTTGGATCGTCATCACAGACGCCGTGGGTTGGAAAACATGGAAGAGTGATCGTCTCCTTGGACTCTTAGTTTGAGTTCACCTTCTTTGCATTGATGAGCTTTCACGTGGCTAGGAAAGGTCTACCAAGTATGATGGGGGCCGTCGTCCTCCTCCATGTCGGAATGACAAAGTCTGGCTGGAAGGGCGAACTTACCCGACTTTTACTAGCACATTTTTCGACTATACCTCGGGTGTTGGTACATGACCTATCCGCGAGTTGTGAAGCGATTTTGGTCGATTTGGTTCTCCAGGCTTTAATACTAAGCATCGGCGGTGGCATCAAGTTGATGCGGCCAGTCGCTGGGGCTTTCGGATACAGTTCCCTGAAGAGCGGTGCCAGCAAAAGCTTCCACGGATCTTGTAGTTTTGGGGGAAGCTTCTTTTTGCGGAATGTACGCGCATTCTCGATTAAGGCGATGGTCCCGTATTCTCTGACTTCTTTGCCTTTCGCCAAGATCTTTTTCATGAATTTCACATAGCATGTTCTCAGGTACCTCAAAAATGGTATATTAATATGTCAGTTTCTTGAAGATGTCAGCTTTACCGTGCTTCTCACAACACTCATGCTAACCTACGAGGATACGAATTGGTATGACGGGTTCATGTTTTTAATGCATTCGTTGTTCCTTCCACGACTTTATTATCTTTAAAGCTGCTCTCGTATCTCACGGTCGCTCATCTTGCATCCCCGGTCCTTTGGGATGCTTTGGTCTGATCCTTTATTTTCTAGTTCTCGTATCAGCGGTTGTGGCCCGAGTTCTCTAATTCTCTTCCACTCCTTAGAGTGATGGCCTTGCCAGTATTCTTTCCTTCTCTCCTCTAGGGTTTGCCTGTTGCCCAGTAGTGAACCACATTGCCTTTGGTGGATAAATTGGCCATTTGACCACATCTGTACCTCGAATTTCTCAAGCGTCTTTGCTTGATTGTTCAATTGAGTTGCACGCTCTTGCACTGTCGCCTTGAAGGTCTCATTCATGAAGAAGGCGGTGCCAGCAGAGTGAGCATAGGCAAAGACTTGTTCTAAGTCCACGCACTGCCAATTGGTGGCTCACTAACTTCCGATTAGATATATTGATTACGATTGTTCCTCCATCCATACCCTTGATTGTTACATTTCGGATTACGATTGAATGCGCCACCCTTGGCGCCAGTTTGATTACGTAGTTGTTTCCCCACTGGTCCACCTGCTATGAGTTGATTCGACTGAACTGGATGCATATTGGAGAGACACTCCTTTATGGAGTTTCTGACATTTCCACACTACTATGCTGTCCTCCACAGAATTCACATAACTCCCATTGGTTGGTTTGGATTGCGTTTGCGGTTCCTTGTTGTCTATTTAAGCGCGCCCAGTCGGGTGGCCACATGATTTACAGTTGTTGAGGACGCATTATGCGTGCCACCTGGTGTTTCTGGTGTAGCCTTCTCTCACAGGCCAGCGATTGAGTGTTGGTGCAGCATCTTCGATATCTAAATACGCGTAGTGCGTGGTTTCTTCATCAATGATCCCTCGGTAGGCATCTATCATTGTTCGGGTTGCATTCTCGGACCATTGTAGAAGGTGTGGACTTGCATCCATGCGGTTGTAGTCGGTGGTGAGGACACTTATGATAATTCAAGAAAACTGTCCGATACCTGCTGCCGAGTTCTCCCCCTCTAGTTGACCCAGACGTATTAGTCTCTTGCACAGGTTATTGCAATTTTTGAAGGTGGAAAAACTTAGTCGAAATTTTTGCACCGTCGTTCCATGTAATGGAATGCGGTGGTGGCCAGTTGTAATGTTTGGCTCTATCTCCAAGTGAAGTGGGAACAAGCAGTAACCTTAGAGCTTCTTGTTAACTCCGTTATACTTGATGGTATATCGCAAACCCGAGGAAGTTAGTCAAATGCATGTTCGGGTTCTCATGGGGTAGTCCATGGAACAAGATGTTCTGGCTTATCATGCTGTGGTGACTTCAATTAGTGTTTTGCTTGAATCGATGGCGTCGATCGTATGCGAGCAATGTTGTTGGTGGTAAGCGAACTCATCTAATAGCATGTAGGATCGTGTTTGTATAAATGGCACAGGAGCTTGATTCCTATTTACCAACCTGCAGTAGTTCCGGTTGTTCAACGCGAAATCTTGTTCTTGATGTTTTCCATGACTATTGAGTTCTAATGCGTACCGCATTTCTTGTTCTCGGCCTTGATACGTGCGGAAGTCTTTACGGCTCGGGGATCTGGTGTTGATTAATTCGATTTCTTTGTCGCGCACTCACGAAACGCATGCGCGCGATAACACCTGAACTAACAAAACCCGATTACCGGCGCGTAAAAATAACAAAGTAGCGAAAAATTGAATACTATCTATGTGCTCACTTATCTATATCAATTTAAACCTCTCCCGACGGCGCTAAAACTGACAGTAGAAAGCGCGGTGTGTAAAATGAATGCCTATATGTCTTGTAAAGTGCGCGTAACTAGTAATATAGTGTGCTTAAAAATGTGGATATCGTCGCGAGGAAAGGTGAATTGACTATAGAGGTTAACTTCAGACAATATCTGAATAAATGATTCTAGGGTAAAATTTAAGTAAGGAGTATGACTAATTTATTGATTCTAGTGAATTAATGGTGTTGGGCGCTAGGGTTAAATCTCCCCTTGCGTTCAATGGATTACTTTTCTAAAGATATTGTTATTCAATATATTTGTAATATGTCAATGGCGAGTGATCTCTTGCTCGAGATATCCTCTCTCGAGGTATATCGCCTATCTCGTGAATAGAATCGAGTATATCTCTCTATCTCGACTGGTATTCAGAAATGCTTAAATGTTCTAACCTCCAAATGCCACGCCCGGGTTCGGAATATCTCTATTAACCCGGAATCGGCTGAAGGCTACTCTACGAGATCCTGAATACCCTCATCTCTCGAATCTCGGATCTCCAGTGCGGCTATGCTAATGCTGGCCAAGCATTATCATATAATTTAAATACAGGTATAGAGTAGATTCGACAATTTATAAACAATTGAATAACATAAAAGATCAATCCTTAATCCATATCATATGGCGAGTTACGACATAACCTAAATATCTAGAACATAATAAAGAAAAGATGAAATCGTTATCACGAGAAAACATTGTTGTACTATCCAAAATCAAAAATATGAAACGGTACAAATCCAGGGCACTTCCGCCGACGGTGTCACTCTGCTCAAAACCCTGCCTCTGTTGTCTGCGGCACTCGAATGCCTAATTTACGAGCCATTCGTACTTTAAATGATGAGAGTGCAGTTTTCGACTAGCGTCGCGGCGTGGTGGCGTCGTGGCGTGGTGACGTGTGGCGTCGTGGCGTCGCGACGTGATAGTCACTTCCACTGCTCCTCATTGTTTCCAAAGCGCTTCAAAGGTACGCTGCTAACTCGATAAACACCTTAACCACCCAGACACAAAATCGGGGATCTAGCCACAAAAACTATACAATTATTATAAAATAAATGTAGAAAATAGCGAACCGGCGAGTGTAAGATGGGTGTTTTAGGCGCTCATCAATGCGCACTAATTACTACCGAGTTGATTAAGGTTTGTTGATCTTCTTTTGAATGTAAGGTTTTCAAATAAAAGGTTTTACTAGCTCCGGTATCTAACATTGCTTCTACTTTATTTGAGTTTTCTTTAATTTAATAGTTGTTGGAAATGTTATTGTTTTACCTTATTTCTTTGTTTTACCATTGTTGTTCCCCAAAAATTGGGTGGTTCTTCTTCTTTTTGAGTTTCTTTATTTCTAATTTATTTGTCTTAACTTCTATATAGGGTTTTTCCTATTATTGTTGTCAAATCTTTCCATATATTATAAGGATTTATTTTACTTTCTAAGGTTGTACTAATTTTCTAAATCTAAAGGAGTCTTATTTCTAGGTTTTTTTTTTGATTCATTTTCTTTTTGTTCATTATTTAAACTATTTTCATCTAAAATTTCAACTTCAAAAGTTTCTATTTTAATAGGTTCATTTTCTTCGATTTTATTACTTCTACAGTAATTTCATGGTTTTTATTTCTAAATTTCTAGGTTCAAATGGATTGATTTATTTTCACATTAGTTTTGGTTTTCTCCTAAATTAAGTTTTCAAATTGTTGGAAAAAGATTTTCTATTTATTTTCCTCTAATTTGCTAGTTTCCTTAACTAATTGTTCAAGTATTTGATCTACTTTTGATGAGTTTTCTAATAGTTCTTTCAAATTTTGTTCCAACTTTTATTTTTCTGTTCTTTTCTACAAAATTTATCTTCTTTTTACTAAATGTTCTTTTATATAATCTAAGTTACTTCTAATTAGAATTAAAATGTTTAAGTCTTCGGCTTCTTTCCTATTTCTAAGGTTACACAAATCTATTCTTCTCTGTTGAATTTCTTTAACTTTTCTAGATTTTGTATATGCGAGTCACCTCAAATTTTTGTTTTTTATGTTCGTTTAAAACTACTTTTGTTATTCTTAACTGAATTTCTACAAGTTTCTTAAACTGTTTAATTTCTTCTTTTTTAAACTCAGGATTTAATGTTTTCTCTTGGTTTCTATCGACTTCTAATTTCTACACTTATTTCTACTTTCTAAAAATTGAACTACTAGCATAGAGCAGACTACTAACATAAAATTATCTGTATAATGTTAACTATTTTAGTTTTAACTATGGTTTGATTGCCTAAGAAATATTCTTCGTAGAGTTTCTTTAATAGTGTTTCGTATTCACACAAATATTTAAGAGACACAAAGGTTTTGAATATCTTTAGTAAGGTTTTTGATAGTTGTTCTTAAAGCATCTGAGTTTATCTAAATTTTTTTTCTATATTCTTCCACATGAGATATGAATTCTATTACTAAGTTCTTTTACGATCATAATCTAGAAATTATAAACACTAGGCGGATAAGGAATAAAGACATAAATAAACACACAATTTTAACATATAAATTTTAATAATATCATAAAATATGACAAAGGTTTGATTCACAATATGACTTAAACGGGGTAAGATAAAACTTTAATTTACTCTGGAATTTAATTTCAAAATTTTTAAATAATAATAAATTAGCATATTAGCTCGATACCATTCCTCTCCCTTATCTGAGAAAAACAAAGCCCATCTCACAAATCTCTCCATTAAACACCCTGATTTAAATTAAAATAATAAACATCACTTCGGTGTCATAGGAAAATCCCCACCAAGACAGAGACAAAAGTCTCCCTCAAACGCTATCACCGGCTAAAAGCGGGTTAAGGTCATGGGTTAAGACTAAAGACTCTAGTTTTAAAATTTCGCTTTCAAAACATGGGTTTAAAAGATTAATTTTTTAAGAAAAATTTTCCTTTTTTGTATAAGAAAGATAATAACAACAGGATCAATGTAGGTTAATCATTATTATTTAAAAATAATTTTAAAATCAAAACTCCATTTCCTTTTTATCTTTTTGCCCCTTTGTTCCCTAAATAAATAAAATTAACAAAAATTTAAAGTAAGAACAAAAGAAATATGAATGAAATACTTACAATTTTATTGATTCAAACTTTCTGTACAAACTCTTTCACTCTCAAACTCTTAAAACTTCTTGCTCTTTTCACTCTTCTAACTCATGCCTTCTACATATACAAAAGTACTCCGATTTATAGGCACAAACTAGCTAAAGACAAAATCTAAAAGTAAAGCTACCCCTAACAAATAAATGTTTGAGATCCACTTGTCCTTAAAGGACAATTAACTTACAACTCATTTAATGAGAAGTTGAAAAAATCTACCTAAAACCTTAAATAGATGATACATTTGTCCTTAAGGGCCAATAAATATCCTATATTATAACTATATACATAAAGACTTAAAAAATGAAAAGTTGACAAATCACACCAACTTTTGTACAAAATTTATTTGTCTTTTCTTCTTATCTTCACAAATTTTTACACGTTCCCTCTTTCTTTTGTTTTCTTGCTGACTGTTGAGATAAATAAACCTTGGTTTCTTGACTAAAATTCTTGAGGAACAGCACCGATTTTGCGAGTTGAACAACTGCGAATTTATTTCATCTTTATCGCTTGAATTGCATTCTCGCATTTTATAACTCTCTTGCATCAGGCTATCCCGGAAGTTGGCGTCATCGTATGATAACTCTGGTGAATGCGCAGAAAATTTGGTTAATAAAATCTTGTTCTTGAGGTTATAAAAATTTTAGGTTGAAAATTTTTTCCAATAGCTCAGTTCTCCAAATTGACATGGTTGAGGTTTCGCCAATAAGATAAAGAATTTTTATTTAAGTTTTCTAAATTCAAAATTTTGAAATCTAAATCTATTGTAATATACAGGAAATTCTTTTAAACGGGTCATTTCACATTCAGGTTTTTGCTGAGGAATTAAAGGTTCTTTATTATGTTTAATATAGACATGATGATAAGCAGGTACAGTGCTTCCATCGGTTCTAAACAAAGGTGGTATGGTTTCAAAAGATATATCTACATGAGTTTCAGTTGTAAAAAGATATTGAACAATATTTTTTAATTTTTCAGGAAAATTATTAGGTATTTGGTAAAAACTAGTTAAAAATATGTTCTTCAAAATCCCTTGATCCATGAGTTCAGGGATAAGTTCTAAATATTTTTGATCTAAGAGACATATTTACGCAAGCTAAATAAACGATGAAAAATAAATCGGGATCATGGTAAGCCATATATCTGTTTAATTCCAACGTTTTTAGTTCCTAAATTAATTTAACTATAATATACAACAGTTTTTTAAACACTTTTTGTAAATTTTATCTAAATAGTAAGATTCATAATATTATAAATGCTCCGGTCAGAACTTGTTTTAATTACAAGTTTATATTGTTCGATAGCAGGCGATTTTCTAATCATACTAATTAAATCGGTTTCTTAACATTATTCAAAGTTCTAACTCTGTTTTTAAATCAATTTGGTTTTTCTTGCTTTTCTGCAGGATTCATAAGCATTTTGAAATTTTTCGATTTCACAAAACAACAAAGCGTTACGTAATTTTGAAAGATGTTGGGCTAAAGTGAAATGGTTTTCCATAAGCATATTCTAAATTTTGGTTTTGAAAGTTTTAGGGTTTAAAGACCAAGGTTATCAACAATAACTGTGTTCTTCAAAGGTTTTGAGAATACAAGGCGAAATTGAAGGATTTGGGTTTAAAAACTTCATTTAAAGTAGCGATTCCAAATTGAAAAGTTTTGCTTTTGAATTTCTCTTTGAGCCATTTTCTGTACACAAAAAAGTTAGTCATAAATAAATCAATCATTTATATATAAATACATCTGTAACAATCTGCTAATATATTATCCTTCCTTATGACAATTTGGGTTTTAAACCAATTGAGAGTTGAAATTTATCCAATCTTTTGTAGATAATTTTGAAGAATTTTTATTTTCTCAAAGAATTTTTTAATATTTTCACAATGGTTCTTCAAAGTAGAATTGTTCTTGGTTTAAATAATGAAATTTTTCTAGAACTAAAATTATAGCTTCTATTTCTAAATCGGTTGAACTAAGGTTCTTTTGATAGTCACTAAAAGTTCCACTACAATATCTACAAAGTTTTCTTCTAAATTTATTGGTTAATCTTTAAAAAAATTCATAAAACCATGTTTAGGCTTTGCATCTGATTTGGATTATTTATATTCACTTTCTAATGGGAGATGTAAAGTTGGCGGTGCAACAAGTTCTTTATCTTTTGGACTAATTTAATATCTTCTGGTTAAAATATTTTTGCCTGTAATTTTGGTTTTTCTTTGTAAAGAAGGTCCGGCCTAATTGACTTAGGTTTTTTAAAATAAGGTCTAGCATAGTTCAACAATCCTAAAGAAACTTTGAAGGGTTTTAAATCTTCTAGTTTTATGCAGAAAATTATGGATTTTTGTACTATATGTTCTTGAAGTTTTACTTGACATTTCTAATTCTAATCCTAAAATTCAATTTGATTTTAAACCTTTATTTTCTTTACTCTTAACTATTAAACCATTATTTATAAGTTCTTCAAGAAACATGTTCTAAATGTTTTATATGTTCATAAAGAAAAGTTTTGGAAAAAGCAAAATATCATCAACCTGTAAGAATAAAAGCAGTGTTGCAAATATTCACCTCCCATATTCGTTGAAATATTTGAGGGCGTTCTTTAATCAAATGGCATTACATTCCATTCATATAAGCCCTGAAGAGACGAAACGAGTCCATGGTTTGCTATCTTCATACAATCTTATTTGCCCGAAATCCTCTTACAATCTAATTGAAAAATATCTACATCCTTGAATAAATTAATTAAAGAATCTTTATTAGGTATTTTATATGCATCATCATAAGTATTATCATTTAATCTTTTATAATTAATGTGAGACCCCGGAAAATCCAGATTTCCTAAAGGAGGGTAAAATGGTAATTTCGGTCAAAATCCGGAATGTTTCTAGATCTCAGATGACGAAACGGACTTCTTCGTTGAAATCGTCTCGCGAAATTTAGCAACCACGTCGAATTTCGTTGGATTCCGAGGTGGTCGGGATTTCACGTTTTTTCGAGACGTGGGGTGTTGGATGACACGTGGTAGGTTAAGGAGATGCCACATGGCACCTCAAAAGGTGTGACACTTGGCATAAAAATGGCTCACAGTGAGGCGCGTAGATTCAGCGTGATCATGGCTCCTGATGATCAGCTTGAGTGGATGATGTCAAGAAATAAAGAAATAAAGAAAAAGGGATGGAAAATTTAGAGAGTCACACAATTGTCTTGAGGGGGAAGGAGGGAGGGAAGCTTATCCTTTGACCCTCTGGTCAATTCTCAAAAAAGGGAGAAGCGAGAAATGAGAAAATGGGGAGAAAATGAAAGAGAAAAAAGAAAGAAATGAGAAAAAGGAAAAGAAAAGCAAAAAGAAAGAAGAAGTGAGGGCAAACTTGTAATTTTAAGGAAGACATCATCTTCTCCACTTTCTATTCTTAGTGGTTGTTTGTGGGCGAGTGGCTGGAGATATAGGGTTTAGAGGAAAGTGGCTTCTCTCTAAGATCTCTGACGATCGGACCGTCGGCTCGGCTTACTGTTATGAGCGAAGTTGGTCACGTCAGGGCTACGTGTGAGACGGTTGGGAGTTTAGGCAAACTCAGAAGTGGGGTTTTTCTCCTACTTGCTTCACTTCGTTTAAGGGTTATGTAATGGATGGGGATTTGTTGAGGCCTAGATGGCCATGACCCGGTTCCAAAAAAGATTTGAATGAGAGTGAATAAATCCTTAGTGTGATTGGACCAGTCCACGAATTGTTGTCTGATTGTGTAGTGTGTTATTGCCATGAGAAAATAACATGTTGTGTGAAATTGTGGGCTGTTCCAAGACGAACCGCCGGATTGTGCCTTAGCCCATGTGTTTGAGTTTATGTTATTATTATATTGAATAACATGATGTATGGAATTAATTTTTGTTAATATATGCATGAGTGATATATTAGCATGTGTTGGATGTTTGTGTGCCATTGCATTGCACTTAGGTGGGAAGTAACCCAGAGTAGGGAATTCCTCTTTTGGGCTTTGCTCACCCGTCGTGGAGTATTTTTAGGTCAGAAGGCGGCAGGGATGGGGCCATGGCCCGAGTTTTAGAAGCGAAGAAAGCGGCGAATGGCGCTATCTTGTATTTCTGTTTTTTGTAGAATTTACGGGCAAGAGACCGATTTAATATAAATTGTAATTAAATACAATTGTAATAAATCATTTTGTATAAAATGTACATTTTTATGAAGTAGGATGTAGGCCCCAGTGGCCATTTTTGCACATGTACGTCTTTCGTGACATGAGGCATGTAGATTCCGTAGGGTTGGTGAGTCAGCGGACACCCGAGGATTGGGCGTCACGGCATGGTATCAGAGCTAAGGTAAACGGTTACCTTGGGAGCTCGGTGGGTGTAGAGTTAGGTATACGATATACCTAGGATTTGATGGGCACGGGTTAGATCATACATCAGTGTGCATTTGGTAGATAAATGCTTGATGTGTGATGGTGTATAACATGTTGTTATGAATTGTATGAATTATCTGCTTGGTGGTAGCATAGGAAAAAGTGTTGTTGAACGCTAAGGGTCGAGAGAAAATCTAACCTTAGATGTTTCAGAGATTTTAGGCAAAAGCGGTCCGAAATAACAAAGAAATAAGCGAAAAATATATATATATATATATATATATATATATATATATATATATATATATATATTTTTTTTTTTTTTTTTTTTTTAAGGCAATGCTCAGGTTTGAACATGAAATGAATGGAATTTGTGGAGTGCAAATTTATTCCGATTTTTGCACAAAGGAAAAGAATTGAAATTAAAATTCTAGAAATTTAGAAGTGGGTAGAAATGGAGTTTTAGATCTGCATCTTTAGGGAAATGCAGAGAAGGCTCTTTGGGAAGAAATTGAAAAAAATTTTGATTTTGAAGGTGTTCCGAGTTTTTGAAATAGCGATAGATGGGTGTTGTGAAGTGCAGGGGTTGTTCAGTTTTCATGCATGGAAAAAGAGTTGAGGTGTCCCAAAATTTTCAAAGTTCATCACTGAAGCCGGGTGGGTTAGTTCTTTGCATCAATGGAAGTAGCAGAAGAATTTGTGGATGAAAAAAAAAAAAATTGACTGCGGGTTAGGACACCGTTTGAGATTATGAACATGATGTAAAAGTCGCGACTGGTGTGCTGGACGTGAAGTCGCGACCGGGAAGAATGGGCGTCGCGTACATTTGATGGCGGCGAGGAAGTGGCCGATGGGCTTGATGTACGTGACATCGAAGTGAAGTCGCGACATGGGGTGATGCGAAGGAGTCGCGGTATGGCGTCGCTGACGTGCGAATGAGGCTAAGATGGTTTGATGTCGCGACATCATTTTGGCGTGTCAGCGACATGGTAACGATCGCGGTCGTGACATCATTTGGCGTCGCGGCGCGGCACGGTGGGGATTGATGTCGCGACATGAAGTTGATGTCGCGGCGTGAAGCTGTCGATCGGGATGTGCCGCTGACATGGAAGGCCAGCGTCGCGACGCTTTGTAGAGGCGATGTCGCGACATGGGCGATGTGCGACATGGGTTGGTCATCCGGGAGGTCGCGGCATACGATTGTGTGGCGACGCCAGAATTCTTGACGGCAGGGCGGGCGGTGAAAGCGATGTCAGCGACACGAAGGTGATGTGCTGACATGGGATGGGCTCCGAGAGGTCGCGACCGCAGGCGATGTTGCCCGACACGGGCGGTGATTGGGCGAGGAAGGAGGTGTGACATGCGCCCGCGACACAGGCGCTATCTTGTGACCTGCGCCTCTGGCGTATGACGGTATTGATTTGTCGCAGTAGCGACATCTGTGATGACATGGGCGTTGTCGCGCGGCGGCGCCACGACTGGCACTTCTTGTGCCCGATGGGCTTGCGACACAGGTTTTGGGTGTATGCGCCTTGTGCACCCAACCCGATTTAGTTCGGTCTGCCTTGTTGCGATCCTTTGTTTGGATCCTTGTTCATGGACCTTTGTTCATGAACACTGTTCCTCAAGAAAAAAAAAAAAAAAGTACAAATTGCAAAAATTTTTCTTGTGTATGATTAATATATCAAATATTTATGTGCCGATTACTATATAAATGCAAATACGTGGTATGTGAAAAAAAATTTTACGATTATGTGAATAGTGTCTGGGCGCATTTTCACCCTTGAGACCTTGCGTTATTGAAATTAATTGCCTTGACATGGTGTATGAGAATTTTATTTTCCGGTGCATAAATAGTGTCTCGAAATTTTGTATTTACACTCCACGAGATCTGACGATGCGTTGAATGTTTTTTTTAATTACGTGATTTTGTGTTTCAAATTGCTTTAAGGACATATACATGGAATGATGTATATGAGAATTATGATTGTACGGAAATTGCGTAGGAAGTTATATGCATGGTATAATGCGTATAGGAAAAAGGTGAATGCTAAGGTTAGGAACTATAACCTTAGGAATTTGGATAAGGAAACGAACATGAAAGTTTTGAATTTGTTTATGAGTGGTTGGAAATTAGCACCGCTTAGGAAATGAACGGGTAAGTTCATGGTTGTCAAGTCTGTGTAATTGGCATAATGCATTGCTAGTTAGGCGAAATGAAAATTTAATGTTGCCGATGACATGTGTAGATGGTAGTTGAGGGAAGGGCGTGGGGTCGTCACGAGGTGCTAGCCGAAGCACCACGATGTTTGACGACGGGCTTTTGATGAGGGTGGCCAGGGAGTGTATTTCTTTGCTATTGCATGCTAGTCTGACGGGCGGCCGAGGAAGAGTAGGCGACATCACCGAGGCATCGGGGATATGGGTCTTGGTACTAGATGAAGAAGATTCATGCTTCCCGGCGGGAAGCGAAGACTTCTGTTTCTACGGGATATCGGGACGGGCCAAGATTATCGGGACCATGGCGAGGATGGGGTACAGTGGGTTGGGCGGTTGATGTGTATTTATGCGGGCGGCACGGACACTTTCGGCGGGATTGCCGCGGAGGCGGGGAATCGAAGCTATGGGACACCTCGGTCGATTAGCCGGTGAGGCGAGTTAGGGTTTCCCGGTCGGGATAGCGGTGGTGTGTTACCGTGCGGCGGCCGGACATATGAGGAGGGATTGCCCACAGAGACAGGGATCCCAGGGTTTTGGAGCAGGCGCGGTCCCGGTCGGTAGGGCCGGGAGAAGGCCTGGTTTGTTCCTCCACACCTAGTCTGGTCGGGGAACCCGATGTCGGTTCGGTGCCCACGGCTGTCGCCGCGGGCGGGTCCACATAGGCGGTGTTGGTCGGTCGGTACGGGACTCGCGGGCTGGGACTTCTGGTCGGGCGGGGCGGGCGATATGTTATTTCTGCCGGCCCGGCTTGGACATATGGCGAGATTGTCTGGGGCAAGATCTCATGGTGCGGCGGAAGGCCCAGCGTTAGCCAGATATGTAGGGTACGTTTCTACTCTCGCACTTGTTGACTTGAGTAGCGTTTAAATTGGGTGCATCATAGTGATTCGTTGTTGCATCTTGTGTGATGGATTGGGGTTTAGAGGTTGAGACCTTGAGAGAAGCCAGATGTGGATGTTCTTCCTTAGGAAGTAGGGTGAGAGTTGACCGGATAGGTCGGGATTGGGAGTTAGAGATCTCCGAGATTTATCTTATGGTGGACCCTGGGATTGGGTGCCACAGTATGGCATAATTGCATTATACATGCACAAAAACATCGCAGGACATGGGTGTGCGTGCATAGTTAAGATCGACACTGTGTTAAGTGTTTGATGGTGTGTCGTGAGTACACGATTGTAAGTCAACCATTTAGAAGTGTTTGATTAGTAAACGACTAATAAGAGCGACATCTAAATGAGTACCGCCGCGGGTTAAGAAAATGGAAATAGCTCATTGCAATTCATATGCACTAGGGCACCCTGGGGCATTAGGAGTGAAAGTGCATGGTGGGGTTTCTTGAAGAATTGTTCGAAGGTTGACTGACAATATTATTTGCTCCGGAGTGTGTCCACTCTGATATCGGATTGTCCATTATCGTATCAATCGTCGGAGTATGCCCAATTGATATACATCGGAGAGTTGTCCATATATAATATCAATCGTCGGAGATTGCCCAATTGATATACATCGGAGGGTTGTCCATATATAATATCAATCGTCGGGTAGCGCTGATTAGTATCCATCGGAGGGTTGTCCATATCTAATATCAATCGTCGGGTATGCCCGATTGATATACATCGGAGTTGTCTAAAATAGATTATCGAATGTGTCCACTATTTATATCGGAGGGTTGCCCCGCAGTTTAAAAACAAATACTTTTTGTTGGAAATGGTTATCACCGGACTTAGGGTTGAGTGTTAAGTCGGGAGTGACTCGAGGAAAACCTGAGGACACCGGTTATCACGGACTTAGAGTTGAGTGATAGGAGTCGGGAGAGACTCGAGGTGAGGACATAAGGATATGGTTATCACCCAGACTTAGAGTTGAGTGATAGGAGTCGGGAGAGACTCGAGTTGAGGACATAAGGATATAGTTTATCACCTGACTTAGAGTTGAGTGATAGAGTCGGGGTGACTCGAGATGAAAACAAGCTGGTCGTGTGGTTATCACGTGAGCTTAGGTCGGTAGTAAGTCGAGTGACTCGAAATTTGGATACCCAATGTGGAAATTTCATTTGGGTGTTGGTGAGCCGACAAGGAGTTCGGTGAATGGATATCGTCGGGACATGGATTAGGTTAATATTGATAGGTTGTCGGTGGTGTGACCTTGGGAAGGTCAGCGTTTACCTGGCGAGGAATTGGGTTGTGTAGGGTGCATATGCACGTGGTTGGATGCGTGTGTGCATGGAATTTCGGGGCGAAATTCTTTTAAGAGGGGAGAATGTGAGACCCTGGAAATCCAGACATTATTCTGGAGGTGAGTGGTGATTCGGTCAATCAGGAATTTTCTAGATCTCGGATAATGACGGACTTCTTCGTTGAAATCGTCTCGCGGGAAATTTAGCGTGGCGTCGAATTTCGTTGGATTAGAGGTGGTGAGTTTCACGTTTTTCGGGTGTGGGGTGTTGGATGACACGTGGTAGGTTAAGAGATGCCACATAGCGCGCCGAGGTGTGACTGCAGCATAAAAGAAATGGCTCACATTGAGCGCATGGGTGGCATGATCGCGGCTCCGATGATCCCACTTGAGTGGATGATGTCGAGAAATAAAGGAAATAAAAAGAAAAGGATGGAAAATTTAAATGTATGATTGTCTTGGGAAGGAGGGAGGAAGCTATCCTTTGACCATCTGATCAATTCTCCCAAGGGAGAGAAAGCGAAATGAAAATGGGAAAATGAAAGAGAAAAAGAAGAAATGAGAAAAAGGAAAAAGAAAAGCGAAAGAGAAGAAGTGAGAGCGAGCTTGTAATTTTAGGAGAAAGTATCATCTTCTCCACTTTCATTCTTCTTGGCTGGTTGTTTTGACGGGCAGTGGAAATTTGGAGATGGGGGTTTAGAGAGAGAAAGTGCGAACACCTGCAAGATGTCTGACGATCGGACCGTCGGCTCAACCGGCGCAAGAGGCAAGTTGGTCACACACGTCGGGAATTTGCGTGTGAGGCGAGATTTGGGAGTTTCGACAAACTCCGAGAAGGTAGGGGTTTTCTCCTACTTGCTTTACTTTTCGTTTAAGGGTTATGTAATGGATGGGGATTTGTTGAGGCCTAGATGGCCATGACTTCGGTTCCAAAAGATTTGGACCGAGTGAATAAATCCTTGGTGTGATTTGGACAGTCCACGGACTGTTTGTGTGATTTGTGTGATGTGTGTTATTGCCATGAGAAAATAACATGTTGTGTGAAATTGTGGAATTTGTTCGAGCCGAACCGCGGATTATTACTATAGCCCATGTGAAATTTGAGTTTATGTTATTATTATAAAGCCCAGATAACATGATGTATGGAATTAATTTTGTTAATATATGCATGAGTGATATATTAGCATGTGTTGGATGTTGTGTGCCATTGCATTGCACTTAGGTGGGGAGTAACCCAAGTAGGGGGAATTCGCTCTTTGGGCTGCTCACCAGGTCGTGGGACTATTTTTTTGAGTACCGAAGACGCTTGGGGATGGGACAGCGGGGTTTTAGAGGCGAAGCTTGAATGGCCTTATCTTGTATTTTCTTGTTTTTGTAGAATTTACGAGCGAGAGACCCGAGTTTTGTATAAATTGTAATTAAATACAATTGTAATAAATCATTTTGTATAAAGTATGCGTTTTATGAGTAGGATGTGTAGGCCCGAAATTGGCCATTTTTGCACGTATCGTGCCTGTGACATGAGACATTTAGATTTCAGCGGGTTGGCGGGTAGTCGCGGACACCACGAGGATTGGGGCGTCTGGTGTAGTACCATCTAGCTTTTCCTCGTTTTTCTTCACTATGGTTTCTAACTAAAAATGCAGCTGATCTGTGAGGACTAAAACTTGGTTTAATAAGGTTATTTTGTAATAATTCTTCTATTTGTATTTTAAATTCTTTTGTATCTACAAGGTTACATGCAATATCTGAAGTTTTTATAGCTAAATGATGAGTATTCTGTGTCCGGATTTGTTGTGGTATTTTACAAATTGTTTTGTTCTATTCAATGTTTTGAGAATTCTTCTCCTATAATTCCTATTTTTACGCTTGAACTAGAGGTTTTTTAACTTTTATTGAGTTTTTAAATTTTGAATAATCATTAACTATACTATCTTTTATTTCTTCTACTTTATTTGTATGTGATGTGAAGTATGTTATTGGTTCTATTTTTTACTGTGTTTGTATAAGCGTTATTGTAGTTTTTGGGTGAAAGCTAACTTGATTATTTTTGTATTGTTATACCTCCTTGTAAAAGAATGTACAAAATAAACCTAAAATAAGGATACAAACATACTAGGGACTAAATAGGTTTGTGGTAATGTCATGGTTATGTTGTTAATTATTATTGGAATATTAGCTATATATTTTGTTATTATTATTTTTTCTTGATTATACTGCACTAATTCTACGAGTTGAGTTAGGTTTTGTTGATCTTCTTTTTGGTACTAGGTTTCAAATAAAAGGTTTTTACTAGCTCCAGTATCTAACATTGCTTCTACTTTTATTTCAGTTTTCTTTAATTTAATAGTTGTTGGAAATGTTATTGTTTTTACCTTATTTGTTGTATTTACCATTGTTGTTCCCAAAGAATTGATTGGTTCTTCTTCTTTTTGAGTTTCTTTATTTCCTAATTTATTTGTCTTAACTTCTATATAGGGTTTTCCTATTATTGTTGTCAAATCTTTCCATATATTATAAGGATTTATTTTACTTTCTAAAGGTTGTACTAATTTTTCTAAATCTAAAGAGGTCTTATTTCTAGGTTTATTTTTTGATTCATTTTCTTTTGTTCATTATTTAAACTATTTTCATCTAAAAATTTCAACTTCAAAAGTTTCTATTTTAATAGGTTCATTTCTTAGATTTATTACTTCTACAATTTCCATGGTTTGTTTCTAAATTTCTAGGAGAGATCATGTTGATTTTATTTTCTACATTAGTTTTTGGTTTTTCTCCTAAATTAAGTTTTTCAAATTGTTGGAAAAGATTTTCTATTTTATTTTCCTCTAATTTACTAGTTTCCTTAACTAATTGTTCAAGTATTTGATCTACTTTTTGACTGAGTTTTTCTAATAGTTCTTTCAAATTTTGTTGTTCAACTTTTATTTTTTCTATTTCTTTTCTACAAAATTTATCTTCTTTTACTAAATGTTCTTTTATATAATCTAAGTTACTTCTAATTAAATTAAAATGTTTAAAGTCTTCCAGCTTCTTTCCTATTTCCTAAGGTTGTATTACACAAATCTATTCTTCTCTGTTGAATTTCTTTAACTTTTTCTAGATTTTGTATATCACGGTCACACTCAGAATTTTGTTTTTATGTTCGTTTTAAAACTCTTTATTCTTAGCCCGAATTTCTACAAGTTTCTTAAGCTGTTTAATTTCTTCTTTTTAAACTCGGGATTCATTAATTTCTCTTTGGTTTCTATCTTGACTTCTAATTTCTACCTTATTTCTACTTTCTAAGAAATTGAACTACTAGCATAAGAACGAACTACTAACATAAAGATTATCTATATAATATTTAACTGTTAGTTTTAACTATGGTTTCGTACTAAAATATTCTTCGTAGGTTTCTTTAATAGTGTTTTATTATTAGCACAAATATTTAAGAGACACCAAAGGTTTTGAATATCTTTAGTAAGGTTTTTAGTTGTTAACTAAGCATCGTTTATCTAAATTTTTTCTAAATTCTTCACGCTGAATGTAAATTCTATTACTAAGTTCTTTTACACGATCATAATCTAAATTATAAACACTAGGCGGATAAGGAATAAAAGACATAAAATAAACACACAATTTTTAACATACAAATTTTAATAATATCATAAAATATGACAAAGAGTTTGATTCACATGTGACTTTAAACGGGGTAAAGATAAAGCTTTAGTACTCTGGAATTAATTTCAAAATTTTAAATAATAATAAATTAACATACATTAGCCTACGATACCATTCCTCTCTCCTTATACAGAAAAAAAAAGCAAAACCCATCCTCACAAATCTCTCCATTAAACACCACGATTTAAATTAAGAATAATAAAACGTCAGCTTAGTGTCGTAGGAAAAATCCGCCCAAGACCAGGACAAAGTCTTAATGGAGAATTTGTGAGATGGGTTTGTTTTTGAGTATAAGGGGAAGATATCAGCTTTAATATATTGGTATGTGTTTAAAAAATTTTGAAGTAGAAACCGAAACCTAGCATCTTACCGATTTAAATAAATGATCAAGCTTCTTTAATACATATTACTGCTGATATTAATAGAGCGTATGTTAAAAATGTGTTTAAGCTATGTCTTTGTCACTGTCACTTTAATGCAGATTATGATAAATGTAAAACACTAATCAACAGAACACATTCGGCGTGAAATATAGAAAAAATTTAGATAGCGCGCATGCTAGAGCAACTATCAAGAAGCACTTCTTAAAAGATGACCAGCACTGTGTCTGCAAATATTGGTAATAATAAAGGCACTGTGCAAAGGCCTAGAAAAATATTTTAATCTTTGAAACCATTGTTCGCGAAATATTAAATATTATATGAATGTCTTTATGTTAAACAATTCAATTCTTATGCTTGTCAGTTCAATTTGTAGAAAATGAAGGCTCAAGTGTGAGAAATCAGAAGTCGTATAGAAAAAAAACCGATGAAAATAATGAATCACGAGGATAAAAGAAAGAGATAGCAGTTTAGAAAGCATGAAAATGGGTTAAGAGAATAACAAAGAAACAGTTTTAAACTTGAAACATAAAACAAAAATTTGATGTTGTGACTATACAAATCACAGAAAGTTAAGAGAATTCAGCAGAGAAGAAAGAATGGGCGTGTGGCAGCCAGAAGACAGGAAAAGAAGGCAAGGCGATACAAACGACACAATTTATTAAACAGCTTAGATTATATAAAAGGAACATTTGACGCAAAAGAAGATAAATTTTGTAGAAAAGAAATAGAAAAATAAAAGTGAAAACGACAAGAGTGAAAAATTAATAGAAAAACTCGATCCAAACAGATCAAATACTTGAACAGTAGTCAGGAAACTGGTAAGAGATAGAAGAGAATAAAATAGAAAATATATTCCAACAGTGCAGCAGATTTAAGAAAAGGCAAAAACTGAGTATGAAAATTAAAATCAATGACAGGCACAAAGCCCAGAAATAAACCATGAAGTATGAAGTAATAAAACAAAAGAAAATGTCCAAGAAATTATAGAAGAAAAATTGAAAAAGGCAATAAAAGAAGTAACTCCATACAAAAAACCTTTAGTTCAAAGTCCCAAAATAACAAGATTTTTTAGCCAACATACAGTAAGTTCATTAGGAAATATAGTATATTTAGACTTAGCTTCTTCAGAAATAAAACAAAAACTTTTGAAAAATAAAACCGATAAATACATGCATTTAGGAGTAATTTTAATAGGAATATTGGACTTCATAGAAAGAAATGGAGTCCTTGTAAATAATGTCTTTTAGATCACCAGAAATAATTGATACGGACGAGCTCTTTTAGCGGTGCAGTAAACATAGACCAAAATTATCTTTTGTTATAGGTTGTATCCCACAGTTTTGTATAGATCTTAGAGAATTTACTGAAAAAGAATAAAAATAACTATATTACAAAGGATATGATATGGAACTTGTGCAAAAACCTTAGTGTAGCCAAGTTTATTGGAAAAACAACAAATGCTTTAAGTTTTAAAATGCATGATGGAATTTGATGATATAGTAAAACTTTTAGTAGCAAAGCGTAAATGATTGAAGCTAAACCCTTAGATACAAATTATTTGTTAGGAAGAGAATGGGAATTACCACAGACAAATAAACCAGAAACAAAATATCCAACCTCTAGTAGTATATATCAAAATAAAGATGGAAATCTTAGTATAACTTTTGGAAATTATAGAGCCGTAAATATAAGAACGAAATCGATAGTGGCCGAATCGAACATGTTAATGTAGTAAGCATAGAAGAACCGAAATTATTGCTAAATATAGAAGCTGTAGAAAATTTATATAGGAATTCGAGTTAGTGATAGAATGTTAGAAGAATTTGAAAATCAAAATTGTTAGATGAACCAATAGATAAAAACTTTATAGATATAATAATGTGCAATAATTATTTAGATGATCAAATAGTTTCAAGCACATCAATCAAACCTAGTTAAAAAAATTTTAGATATAGAAGTAATAGAAACCAATTTATAATACAACCATATTCTAGAAAAGAAAAAATAAATGAAATAGCCGAAAATCTCAAAGAACATGAAGAAAAATAACAAAGAAAATAAAATTGAAAAAGAATTTGTGAATGTAAACGAGAAATAGTTAGACAAAGGCGCACCCAATTTAAAGCAAAGAATAGAACCTTCTAGTAGTTATTCACAACCAATAAATGAATATAGAACAAATGGACCAGTACAGATATAGATAATAATAATGATCTTAGAAAAACTACATAGAAACTAGGGAACAATCTTTGAATTACGATGGTGTAATAGTAGCTTTTCCAAAACCAACAAAAATCTATGAATATTGTAAAAGTACACTTAAGAGGCATATTACAATTTTTTAGAAACATGGAACAAAGAAAGCAGTGGTTATTTTTCGGGAAGTTAGAAATAATTTTAGTATATCTGTGTTTATAAATCTTATAAAATTATATTTTTTAGGAACAACCCAAGAGGATGTAAATGAACCTGTATTATATCTTTATAAGTTTGAACAGTTAAAATTATGTAACCTTTCGTATATAAAAGAATATGAACAAAATTTAGAAATATGCAATTCTTGCTAAGATAGATAGAATACTTTGAATATTTAAATAAATACATATTAAATACAAGGACCAGTAGGTGTTAGATTATGGAATGAATTTTCAACCTCTGAATACAAAAACTCTCCTTATATAGGCAGTAGAGTAGAATTTGTTAAAAATTGGTTAGAAAAAGAATGTTTAAATATAGGAGAAAGAAGTCAAATAAAAGAACAAGATTTAAATAAACAACTTTGTAGAAGACTAAATTTAGGAGAAGAATTAGATATAGGATGTAGAGATAGATATAGGGAATATAGCAAACCCAATAGACATAAACAACCTTTTAGAAAAATCAAGAACTTATTATCAAAACCAACCTTTTAATACAAGATATAGAAAACCTGGTAAATATTGGATAAAAAGAAGAAGAACCAATTATAGTAAAAACCAATGTAAATGCTATTTATGTGGGCAAGTAGGTCATATAAAACCTGAATGTCTGAAGAAAAAATTGCTTCAAATGAGCAAAAATAGAAAAACTCAAATTAGGTAATTTAATAAAAAAGTCATAAATAAATAGTGACAATGAAAGAGAACTAGTTAGTGAATTAGATTTTGAGTGACAATTCTATTATATATAGCTTAGAAGATGAAATAAAAGAGTGCTTTTAATTTTAAATAATAACTTAGAAAAATTTTTGTAAAGATTGGTTAAGTGACAGTTTATATAAATGATTGATTGATTTATTACTAACTTTTTGTGCAGAAAATGGCTCAAAGGAGAAATTCAAAAGCGAAGCACTGATTTAGGCAGATTACTTTAAACTGAGTTTTAAACCCCGAGCCTTCAATTTCGATCTTTGTATTCTCAAAACCTTTTGAAAGAACATAAAGTTATTGTTATTAACCTTTGGTCTTTAAAACCTCAAAACTTTCAAAACCAAAATTTAGAATATGCTTATGTGAAAACCGTTCCGACTTTAGCGCAGCGTCTTGAAAATTACAGAACCAGTTTGTTGTTTTAGAAACTGAAAAATTCCAAATGCTTATGAACCAAGAAAAGCAAAGAAACCAAATTAAGGATTTAAAAACAGAATTAGAACCTTTGAATAATGTTAGTAAAACCGATTTAATTAGTATGATTAGAAAATAAACCTTCAGAAACGATTTGACAAACTGTAATTAAACAAGTTCGGACGATATTTATAATATTATAGAATCTTACTATTTAGATAAATTTTATGAAAAAGTGTTTAAGAACCAGTGTATATTATATGAACAATTTAAGAACCAACAGGTGAATTAAGCGGGATATATATGAGCTTAAGTGATCACTGATTTATTTTTTAATTGTTTGTTAGCTTATGTAAATATAATATGGCACACCCCAGATCAAAAATATTTGAAACTTTATCCACGAACTCATGGATCAAGGGATTTTGAAGAACATATTGCAACTAGTTTTAACCAAATACCTAATAATTTTCCTGAAAAATTAAAAAATATTGTTCAATATCTTTTACAAATGAAACTCAGTAGATATATATCTTTTGAAACCATACCACCGCTGTTTAGAAGCCGTCGATAACGTACACCTTATCATCATGTCTATATTAAACATAATAAGAACCTTTTGAATTATCGGCAAAAACACGAATGTGAAATGACCGTTTAAAAAAATTTCTGTATATTACAATAGATTTAGAGATTTTCAATTTTTGAATTTAGAAAAACGGAAATAAAAATTTTATCTTATTAGCGAAACCCGACCATGTCAATTTGGAGAACCGGCCATTGGAAAAATTTTCAACCCGAAATTTTTATAACCTCGGAAGAACAGATTTTATTAGCGGCTTTGGGCGGATTCTCGGAGTTATCATACGTCGGCGATGGCGTAACAAGGATAGTCTAGATGCGAGTTATGCGAAGCGTGGAGAATGCAATGGAGGAAAGGATAAAGATGAAATAAATTCGCAACAGTGTTCAACTCTGCAAAGCGAAGCGACCCTCGCGGAGTCTTAGTCGATAAAACCCGATGTCAGTTATCTCAGCGATCGACAAGAAAACAAAAGAAAGAGGGAACGTGTAAAAATTTGTGAAGATAAGAAGAAAAGACAAATAAATTTTGTACAAAAGTTGGTGTGATTTGTCAACTTTTCATTTTTTAAGTCTTTATGTATATAGTTATAATATAGGATATTTATTGTCCTTTAAGGACAAATGTATCATTCATTTAAGCCTTTAGGTAGATTTTTTCAACTTTTCATTAAATGAGTTGTAAGTTATTAATTGTCGCTAGAGACAGTGGATCTCAAACATTATTTGTTAGGTAGCTTTACTTTTTAATTTTGTCTTTATTAGTCTAAATGCACATAAATTGGAGAACTTTTGTATACGTAAAAGCATGATTAGTGAAAAGCGAGTTTTAAGGATTTGGTGAAAAGGAATTTATCTGAAAGTTTGAATCAATAAAATTGTAAGTATTTACATTCTCTTTCTTTGTTCTTACTTTAATTTTTTGTTAATTTTATTTATTTAGGGGAACAAAGGGGTAAAAGATAAGCAAAAGGGAAATGGAGTTTTGATTTTAAAATTATTTTTAAATAATAATGATTAACCTACATTGATCCTATTGTTATTATCTTTCTTATACAAAAAGGAAAATTTTTCTTAAAAAATTAATCTTTTAAACCCATGTTTTGAAAGCGGAATTTTAAAACTAGAGTCTTTAGTCTTAACCCATGAAATGGAATTAAGACAAATAAATACAAAAGTGATAAAAGATGGATTTTGTAGTATATATAATCATAATAACATATAATATTATGAATTTATTTAATAGTTATTAAAAGAATGAATATATAGAAGCAATGATTTGGTAAAAATAAACAAAATAAAAAAATAAATATAGAGTATGTCTAAAAAAAATTGAATAGGATAGAAAAATAAAATGAGGTATTAATAAATTATGTTGTTTTGTGACAAGTATATGTATAATACTAGATTTTAGTATTACTATTATGTGTGTATTGTTATTATTATTATTGTTTTTTATTGGTAAAAACAAATAAATTTTTTTTTATATGAAACATTATGTGTTACAGAAAAATATGTATAATAAAGAAAATGGGGAAATCCCCACGGAGCTAGGGTTCGTGATTTTCTTGGCCAAATGATCTCTAATTGACTTCAAATTTTAGGAGCTTATTCTATTCAAAGCGAGGAACGGCCCTGTGATGACTGATTGAGTTTCAACAATTAAATTTTGTATATATGAGGTAGGATAGTTTAAACCTAAAACTTTTATTATTAGATTTTCTTGAAAAATAAATCATAAATCTTGTCTAGGGTGTTAAAATATGTTTTGTAATAGTTGTTGGATGACTTGTTGAGTTGTTTAGATTTTTGTTGATTGTTGATAAATTTGTGTCTTTGGTTTATTTACAATTTGAGATAAAAATGTTGATCTTGAGATTTGATTGTGATATTTGGAATGGATAATATTGTTGAAAATTTCTTTAGTGTTGAGAATTTATTTAATTGATTATGAATGATAATATGGATTAATTAAAAATTTTAGACATCCTGTAAGGAGAAAATGAAGAGATTTAATGTTTTGAAATGTTTAAAATAATTCTTGGGAATATAGGGAACTTTTGGAAAGTATTGAGAATTCGTTTCGGTAGAAATAGTAACCTAAATATTTAGGTATTTGTAAAATTGATGAAAGAAACGTGTTATGTCATTCTTTGATAGTATTGTGATATACCAAGTAATTTGTAAATATTTTTATAATCTTTTGGAAAGGTAGAAAATAATAAAATATATATATATATATATATATATATATATATATATATATATATATATATATATATATATATATATATATATCTTCAACCTATATATATATATATATATATATATATAATTGTGTGATATTAGAAAAATTATGCTGGAAATAAATAAAATTTATGGGAATGTGGTTTGGATTGTGTTCCTAATGAAATATGGATTACTTGATAAAAATTTTATGTGGTAATTTTAGAATGCAATTGATAGGAAGTTGTAGCATAAATTGTTGGAATTTATTGACTATCTTTATAATATACATTTTATTTATTATGAATTAATGAATATTAGTAAATGACGTTGTGACCTTGATCGGGGTGTCAGTTGACTCTTACGTCAGTAATCTACAAGTCTCATGTCATGAGACCCATGCGATGCAAAAATGACCACTTGGGCCTCACGCCATTACTCGTAAAATGTATATTTTTATCACAATTTGTTAATTATTACAATATATTCTGATTGTATTTAATTACAATTTATACAAAATGGGTCTCTTGATTTTACAAAAATACAGAGAGAATGTCGGTTGTGCATTCTTTGACTTCTAGGCTCGGATGCATGCGCGTCCCACAGCGCGTCTTCGGTACCTAAAAATAGTCCACGGCCGGGGTGAGCAAAGCCAGTAGTGGAATTTCCCTCTTGGATTACTCCCGCTCATTGAAATGCAATGGCACACGAGCATACAACACATGCTAATATATCACTCATGCGTGTATTAACAATTTAAATCTCATACATCATGTTATTGGAGTTTATAATCATATGAAAGCTTATTAGCTGCATGGGCTAAGAGCTGTCAATGGATTCGTCTTGGAACTGGCTACATTCTAATCAACATATTATTAGCATGCGCGACAACGCCTGTCGCTGAATCACCTGAACGGTCAGGTGGGTCAGGCTCTGGGATTTATTCGCGGTCCAAATCTTTGGGGCAGAAATCGCGGCCGTCGGCCTCAGCAAATCCACCCGTTGCAGGGCCCTTAGCGGTAAAAGCAGTAGGAGAAAAGCCCCTGCAGCTGGGTTTGTAGAAACTCCTGGCCCCGGAACCGCGTGTAGTGTTGTCGTGGGGAGCAAGCTTTTAACCTTGCCTGCATGGGAAGCCCAGCGGTCCCGATCGGGAATTTTGAAAATTGGAGCCTCTCTCTGCAAAATCCTAAATTTTCCTTCTCTTTCTCGGTTGCTCCTCCCCTCTCTCCTTCCCTCTCCCCGAATGATTTGGGAACTTGATCAGGAAAGTCCTCTCTACATTCACGTGTCCATTTCTCATTGGACCGTAGGATTACACCCTTATCCTTATCCATCTACCTTGAGATATCCCTCCTAATGGCATCATGCCATGTGTCATAAATGAGCCCACTTGACCTGGGTTTGACTGCATCTCAGCTTGACACGTAAGGCGCCTCTTGGGCGATCATAAGGTGCGAAGTGTCCGTGGCTCCTCTGCGTGCCTCGGCGTGAAATTCCGACTGTCTCGGAATTCGACGAAATTCGAAGTGGTAGCTAGATTTCACGAGACGATTCCAACGGTGCCGTCCGTTTCGTCATCCGAGATCTAGAAAAATTCCGGATTTTTGACCGAAATTACCATTCATCGCTTGGGGAATCTGGATTTTAAGTGCCGCGTTCTTGCCCTTAAAGAATTTAGTCCCGAAATTCCACACACATACACATCCAACCACGTGCATATACGACTGCGATCTGTTTGGTGTGTAAGCGATGACCTTTCGAGGTCCACGATCATGACTAACGTGGGTGTTCGACCTAATCCGTAATCTTTGAATGGCGTCCATTCAGAACCCTTGCGGTTCGCCCACCCGATAAAATTTCCAGTGATTATCTCTAAATCTCGAGTCACCCCCAACTCCTATCACTGTTCTAAGTCACGGGTGATAACCACAGGATTTGTTTTCATCTCGAGTCACCTGATAACATAAGCAAACTCTAGTGGGTATTAACCGTATCATAATGTTTTCCTCTCGAGTGCTCCAGGCTCTATCCTCAACCCCTAAGTGCAGGTGATAATCATGTCCTTGTGTTTTCATCTCGAGTCCGCTCTCGACTCTATCCTTTCGACCCTAAGTCACGGGTGATATAGCAGATTTTCAAACAAAGTATTTGTTTTTAACTATGGACAACCCTCCGATATAAATAGTGGACATACTCCGATAATCTATTTTGTGGACCACCCTCCGATGTATATCAATGGACAACCCTCCGAATATATCAATTGGACAACCCTCCGAGTATATCAATTGGGCAACCCTCCGACGATTGATATTGTATGTGGACAACCCTCCGAGTATATCAATTGGACAACTCTCCGACGATTGATATTATATGTGGACAACCCTCCGAGTATATCAACGATTGGACTGCCTCGATGTTATGTGGACACACTCCGATAAATAATATTGTAGGTCAACCCTCCGAAACAATTCTCTCAAGAAACCCCACCATGCACTCACTCCTAATGTTCTAGAGTGCCCTAGTGCATATGAAATGCGATGAGCCATTTCCATTTCCTTAACCCACTCTGACTCATTTGGACGTTGTCTATTAACCGAGCCACTAATCAGCACCATACGCGGTGTTGATGCCTAGCCGTGTACTCACGACACACTATCGAACACCCATCACAGTGTCGATCTCATCTATGCACACTCACACCCATGTTATCGTGTTTGTGCATATAATGCAATTATGCCATGCGTGGCACCCAATCCCGAGGAGTCCACCATAAGCCAAAATCTCGGAGATCTACAACTCCCAAATCCAGACCTGTCCAGGTCGACTCTCACCCTACGTCCCACAAGGGAAAAACATCATCTTAGGGTTTCTCACAAAGGCCTTAACCTCTAAGCGATTCCATGCAGGTGCAACAATGAATAAATTAAGTGCATCTAATTGAAATCTTCTCAAGTCAACAGATGCAGTGGCGATACCACATATCGGTATCGAGCTCTTAGTCTGCAATGCCATGAGATCTCTGCCTCCTAGGGCAATCTCGCCTCTTATGTCAAGTGTGGCCCGAAATACTGTGCTCAGTCTGCTGTCAGGCTAGAGTGCTGCTGAGTCTTGTACGACCTCGACCCACACTGCGCCTGTGACCCGTTTGCAGTATTAGGTGTAGCAGTGTGGCACCACTGGGCGATCTTGGTTCCTGAGATCCATCTTGGGGATGGAGGAACAAGCTGCGTCCTCTCTGTCCCTCACAGCTAGCCTGGGATGAAGTAGCTTTCTCAAAACCTTGGGGATCTTGTCTCTGGATATCCTTGCAAAACGAGTGTGCTTCTTTCCGGGTTGGAAGAAGATGAATCTTCTTCCTCTTAGTACCCGACACCCATATCTGGATGCCGCAGTATGTCGTCTACTCCTCACGGCTGCTCTTTGCACTAGCATACATCACTTGTGATCCACACTCTCTGACCTCATCAAGGCTTCTTGGTCAAACTGTGAGTGAACAGCAGCTGTACCACCAAGTGAACCAACCTCTACGTCTCTCCTCATTCTTAGTGTATAATAAATGAGTAAAATTCATTTGGTTTTCATTCAATATCCATTTCCCTAAGGTTTATAGTTCCTAACATAGCATTCTCCTTTTCCTATACGCATTTTATAATGCATATAATTCCTATCTGATACTTAGTACAATCATAATCCCTCATATACATCATACTGTATATGTCCTAACGCAATTTGAAACATAAATGTGTGATTAAAAAATGCCACCAAATAATAACGTATCTCGAAAGGTGCATCACGATCAGAGACACTATTCTGCTTGAAAAATTTTAAAAATTTTCACATACCACGTTAATGCATTTATAGTAAATTCCATATAAATATTTTATATATTAAATCATACCCAAGAAAAATTTTTAAAAATTTTTGTACTTTGGTAGTGTTTATGAGCATTGGTATAAGCGATTACCTTTGAACCTGGCAGGTTGGAGTACTTGCAGTGCGCACACCCGAACCAGTGCCGGCCCTGCGTGCAGCGCGGTGCCGGTGCGTGGCGTTTCACGCGCTGCGCCCGTATCAGCGCGTAGCCGGCGGCGCGCCTGGCCCGGCGCTGTCGCGGCGCGGCGTGCGCGGTCGGCGCAGCGTAAGCGCCGGTCGTGGCATATCGGCGTCTCCCTCTGCCAGTCCAAGCGACTGAAGTGCGACGTCGTTTCCGGTCGCGACCTCCGCAGGAGCCCATCCAATGTTGCGACATCGCAGCGGTGTCGCGACATCAAACTTCTTTGTCCGACCCGGCCCAGTCGCCACCGCATGGCGACATCGATTGCATATCGCGACCTCACGGGCGACTTGACCTATGTAGCGACATCAGAAGTTCATCGTCGCGATACGAGTTTCCCCCTACCGAGGCGGTCGCGGCGTGGTTCCATGTCGCGATCACGGACTGCAAGCCTACGTCGACATCAACTTCCGTAGCCATTGACATCAATCCCAAACAGGCCAGGTCGCGACGTCAAAATGATGTCGCGACCTCCTGCAATGTCGCCCATGTCGCGACGTCAACATGATGTCGCGACATCAAACCATCTTAGCCTCATCTGCGCTGCATTCGCGGCGCCATGTAGCGGCCTCGCTACTGCCACCCGTATGCGACCTCAAGCGGCCTTCCGGCTTCAATGCATCGCCCGATCCCGGCCATGCCAGCGGCGTCCATTCACGGTGCGACACCAGCCAAACCAATCGGTGCGACACTCGAATCCATGTCGCGACCTCAGCGAGGTCCTAACACACCCAGCGAAATTTTTTTTTTTTTTTCATCCTCCAGCAGCCTTCTTTTCTGCTACTTTTGATGCAGTAGCCTAACCCACTGCTATACCTAAACTTCAAAAATTTAAGAGTTGAACAACTCTTTTCCATGTCTGAAAACTAGAACAACCTTCCGAATTTCACAACACCATCTTTGCTGTTCACTTGGAACTTCCTTTGAGAGAAAATCAAAATTTTTTTTTCAAATCCTCTAGTAACCTTCCTATTCACTCCACAAAGATCTTGAGTATCTTAAAAGCGCTCTCTACCCACTAAATTTCTAGACTTTAATTACAATTCTTTCCTTGTACATGGAATAATTTTCGAGTCCACAAATCCCGATACGTTAGTGTTCAAAAGCTGAACCTTTGCCGAAGAATTTTTTAAGTTTATTTACGGACCGTTCACGCCCATAAATCCTGGAACATCTAAGAGTTGTGTTTTCTCGGCCTAATGTTGACACTTTTTCCTATGCTAATCTGACATCTTAATTCACAATTCATATAACAAACATGTTATACACCATCACACATCATATTTAATTCACAAAAATGCACGATGTATGATCTATCCTGTGCCACAAAGTCTAGTATGTGTATACCTAACTCTACACCACCGAGCTCCCAGGTGACAGACACCTTAGCTCGATACCGTCCTTTGTGTGCCGTCAGGGGTGTCGGGTTGATGCCGTCCCGACCGAGGAAATCTACAAGTCTCATGTCATGAGACCCATACACGTGCAAAAATGACCACTTGGGCCTACACATCATACTCATAAAATGTATATTTTATACAAAAATTTATTTAATTACAATATATTTACAATTGTATTTAATTACAATTTATACAAAAATGGGTCTCTTGCCCAGAATTTTACAAATACAAGAGAGAATGTCGGTTTGGCCCATTTCTTCAATCTGGCCTGGATCATCATGTCCCCAAGCGCGTCTTCGATTACCTAAAAAAATAGTCCCACGGCCCGGGGTGAGCAAAGCCAGTGGTGGAATTTCCACTACTTGGATTACTCGTACTCATTGAAATGCAATGGCACCAAACATACAACACATGCTAATATATCACTCATCGTATATTAACAATTTAAATCTCATATCATGTTATTAGGTTTATAATCATAACATAAGCTTAGCTCATAGGCTAAGACCTGATCGGGCGGTTCGTCTTGGAACTGACCTGATTTCACAATCAACATGTTGTTCACCCATGGCAGCAACACATCACACAATCCACAAGTCAGGTAATTTGTCCAAACCACACCAAGGATTTATTCACTCGTTCGATCTTTGGAACCGAAATCACGGCACGATCCCGGCCTCCAGCAAATCCCGCCCATTACAAAACCCTTAAGCAAAAGTAAAACAAGTAGGAGAAAAACCCCTACCTTCAGGGTTTGTAAAAACTCCTAAAGCTGGAGACCACGTGTAGTCCTTGCTAGTGGGGAGCAGCATCTTTGCCTCGCCCAGGAAGCCAGCGATCCGATCGCGGAATTTTAGAGAGAGGTGGGCCTCTCTCTGTAAAAATCCCTCATTACCTCTCTCTTTCTCAGTTGCTCTCTCCCTCTCCTTCCTCCCAAGCGGTTGGGAGACTTGGTGAAGGAAAGTCCTCTCTATTCCACGTGTCCATTTCTCATTGGACCATGGGATTACACCCTTATCCTTATCCATCTACCTTGAGATATCCTTCAATGGCATCATGCCATGTGTCACAAAGTGAGCCCACTTGACCTCGGGTTGGTGCATCTCGGCTTGACACGTGGGCCTCTTGGGCCCGATCATAAGTGCCAGTATCGCGCTCCTCTCGTGCGCCGAACAATGTGAAATTCGATCACCGAATTCGACGAAGTCGAGTGGTAGCTAGATTTCACAGACGATTCCATGATTGCCCGTTCATTTAGTAAATCCGAGGATCTAGAAAAATTCAGTTTTTGACCCGAAATTACCATTTTACCCTCCTTGAATCACCTGGATTTTAAGGGGTCCTCACCAGGCGTTATGGAGTTGACTTAGTGGAATCAATGTAAGAGTTATATTTGAAAATTTATGGTTGATGATTTTGATTTACACGGAGCAAGGAGCAAGGAGGATTTCTTATGTGAAATGTTGAGATTCTTGAATTATTCTTGAAACATGAATGAATGCTTTGAGTGGTTATTGTTAATACATGCATATGCATATTAGTGTGAAAATAATGAAGGGATTTTGGAAAATATCGGATGTTGATATATGTTTAAAGTGTTTGTTGCAATATCAAAGATTGAGATTTGAATTAGAAAATGGTGATGATGGAAAATTGGTATTGTGCATTTAGTTGCATCCATGATTAGTTATAAGAATTGGTCATGTGAGCAGCCGAAAATGATGGGACCCCAAAGAGGGCAAGGTAAAAATAAAAATAAAAATAAAATGAAATGAGAAAAGGCCTGAGTGATAAAGAAGGAGAGAGATCCCTAAGGTGAAAAGACAGTTCACCACTGGTAAGACTCTGGGATGTGGGAGTGTATTAGGGGGTCGGCCTTATATCATAGAGTGAAACCTGAAAAGCGATACGCATTTTCATGATTATTGCATTATTCTCATTGCATCTCATCATAATTCATTTGTGTACATTTTGTTGAGTGTGTAAATTGTGTGAATCATGTTTGATGATGCGGAAGAGTGTAAAATTGTGTGCATTTGGTGGAATGTTGTTTGTTGATGTGTTGATGTAGGTGTATGTGTTGTAAGTTTTTATGTTTATTTTATTTAACTAGATTAACTTTGAACCTTTATTCAACCATTTATATGATTAGAGGTTATATGGAGTATATGTGGTGTATTGTAAGTTTCTATGTTTGTGTTATTCATTAAATACTGAACTTTAGCTATACTACTTAACCCCATTGGGTGTGAATCACTCTACTTAACAACGTAGAAATGCTCACCTCTTTATTCTCTAAATTTTTAGATGCAAAGATAGTTTTGGGAAAGAACAAGAAGATCCCAGATTGTATCAGATGCTGAAAAACCATAGGCTAATATAAGGATTGTCACATTTTAATTTATTTATTTTAAAGTGAGAGTTAGAATTCTTGCAAGTCTAAATTAAATGTCATTATTTGTAAAATATGATTTGAAATTCTTGAAATAAATTTTTGTAGATATTCATAGTAAACAACTTGGTTGGTATATTGATTAGTATAGTGGTGATTTTGTAAATGGGTGAAGTAAAGAAAAAAATAGAGTACTCAATTCAATTGTCAGCTTAGACTAGGAAAACCCTTAGGGTCAAATTGTTGACCTAGGATCACGAGTCATATTTAGGATTGCCCAAAATCCAAGGCGTGACAGATAGCGTCAGGAAACATAGAGGATTCAGGATCGTTCTTGGGAATAAGGCGACAATCTTTGAGTCTTGTCAAAAGGTGTACAAGGTATGGAGTGAGTAATAGGACATCAACTATCAGCTCGACTTGGGTCTTATCATCGATCTTCCTCTCTCCAGGAAAGGAGAGATCAAGCTTCCTTCTCTCTCCGATATCTTTTGAATTGCTTGTTTATTCTTGAGATCAAGACTCCAGAAGGCTCTCTTTATAGCTCTTGTCAAAACAACATGGCGAATACGTACTAGAAGCTTTGTTATAATTCATACAGATATTTCTGCCAAGGTTGTATTTGAATGATAAGATGCTTTCTATTTTAGAAAAAAAAAACCAAGAATTTGAAGTGTCGTGATGAAATTGGGAAAATTAAGATGTGTTGATATTTCAAATGTTTGGGTTGAATATGTTTGAATATGTTTCCAAATTGGAAAAGCAGCTTATTTGAATTGAAAATTTAAAAAACGAAAATATTTAGCTCTATTAGGAAGTCATCCGATCACACATAAGGCAGTCCTATGGCCGCAGCCAACCTCAAACCGTGATTATAGAGCATCTTATAGCCACAATCCGCCTCAAACCATGACAATAGAGCATCCTATAGCCACGGCCAATCTCAAATTATGGCTATAGAGCAGTCTTATGGCCCCGACCAGCCTTAAACCAAAACTATAGACTATGCTAAGTTTGCACACGATCATATATAGCCTACAACTAAGGTCAAGCTTGACCGCCACTATAACCTGATATTTTAGTTGTGCATCCAAGTGTTCTTGTGTCTATAATATTTGGTTACACCATCTATGACCGTATATGTCGCGGTTTGTTTCATTTACGGGCTATATGTTAATAGTCGCATTACTTATTACATTTAGCCGGGGTCGTGATGCGGCCTCCCTATCTTGTATTGGCATCCAACTTCCTGGTTAATGAATTAGACCAAGTGACTCTAGGAAATACGGGAATCCCATATCCACTCCTTGGTATTCCATTGCCCAATCCTGAAATTGTTCTTCGACTTGGAACCCCAAATTAAATGGCTCCAGGACGGTGAAGACTGAGCAATATCTTGTGAAGCTGATACGCATGGGGAGATCAGTGAAGAGGCATATCAAACATTTGTTATTAGGCCTTGTAGAGATAATGACTGGTGTTCAACCCTTGTGGGGGAGATCAGTCGAAGGGACATATCAAACATTTGTATTAAGCAAGAAAAACTGCATATTCCAAGTGGCCTGCCTCATGAAGTTGAGAATGTACTCAATGGCTGCTTTGAGTATGACCTCCGCAATCGACCTTTAACGGTAGATATTTTGTAAGCATTTGAAAGGTATTTTTATTATCTATCAATTCATTTTCCTTATAATTCACTGAAATAGAAAAAAGGTGGTCTTCTAATAATTATCTGCAACAGTACTACTCTTGCAAATTAAGTTCTTTAGGCCCCGTTTAGTTCACGAAAATTTTCAACTCTATCCAAAATTCAGAATATGAAAATTTTCAATGTATTCTAATCTTTAATTTTGTTTTGGAAAATCGTTTCGTACTTGAATTTGGTTGAAAATACGTTTTCATTTTAATACATTTGGGTGAATTTGGTTGAATTTGGTCGAAAACAGGAAACTGACTTTTACATTTTTGGATCATTATATAAAATGTTGAAAATAGTGAATTCATTTTCTTTGTTTTCAAAATTGTTTCGTCTTATTCTAGTAACTAAGCGCGTTTCCTTTGTTTCAGTTTGAATAAACGAAAATTTTACACCCTACTAAACAGGGCCTTATTATCTGTTATCCTTCTTGCTAGCCTTTTCAATGGATGCAGTCCCTTGATTTGAGGAGAACTTTGTTGGGAATTAATCTCAGTTCTTCGTTAAGATCATTCATGGAAGAAGAAGATTTAGAGAGAAAGCAAGTGATCTTTATTTAAACCGTAGCTAATCATTTGTACAAACTCAGACCATGCACCAAGCTAGGCCGGCATTTGCTTTGGAACCTTTCTCTCACTACTCCCAATTAATACACCCCTCACCGGATCATTGCATTTCCCTAACACACTAACAACCTAGATATAGCAGATTAGGAATCCTTTATCAAGTTGTTACAAGTGATAAGTAGTACAACCAACTCATTCATTCAGCTCTTAACCCAATATGCTAACTAACTAACAAATAACTTTTATTTAGATGGAGGCATATGAGGGACACCCGAGATAACAACAATCCACCTTGGCCCTCATTTTCTTCAAACCTGCCATGATCAAAACAGAAAAACTTGCAAGCCTTTCTATGCTTTGACAGTCCACTTGCACGTCACTTTGCAAGCCTTTCTACGGTTTGGCATTAGAGAATGCATCTTCACCTGTACCCCTTGAGCCATATGCTTCGGTCCATATAGTTCCAGACTCCACCTCAATGAGATAATCCCTTATTGCTTTTAGATATTCATCAGCAACTTCTTCTACATGCTCCACTTGCAGCCTGCAGCATCATATCTAGGTGTTTCACTCACTCATTTAATGATCAAATATTAAAAATAATCACCATCAAATAATTATGGTAATTCTTTTTCCAAAAATAATTCAACTAAATACAAAGGGCTCCAATTATTAACACTAAAAGATAAGAACAAAAGAATAAGTAGAATTACCAATGATAAATTAAATTGGGATACCGATACCCACCAACAAAAGAATAAAAAAATACTAGGAATGGCAATGACAGTGACCTCAGAACAAAGGAATTAAAAAACTAAAGACTAACCAAGTTGTTATAATACAATTGTCAAACATCTCGGCCCACATGAAAATAATATATAATAATGATACAACTTCATGAAAATAATATAATAATAATAATAATACAATAAAACAAAAACATGCATGTAGAATGACAACTTTTTCTCACGTGAAGACACAGCCGAAAACTCCCATGATATTTTCCCCGATGGGACTTATTTTTCTCTCCCTGCACACCATCATTCTAAACCACACAATGTGTATAGGAGAGATTGTAGGATGCTAGTTTTTAAGAAAATTATTGAACGCAACATTGAATCGTTAATATGTAGTCAACAACAAAATAGTATATATAACAGCAGCGATCACCAGTAGCAGAAAAAGTCCCGTCAAAGAGAAGAGAAGACAGACGTTTTAAAAGAATAGAATCTGAATTACCGGAAAGGATGGCACTTCTCAAAATTTATATTTATCTCTTATTGCTAAAATTTCAATCTCCCTCTTTTCTTAAAACATATCAATTATATTATTCCACGGGTCACACGGCCTCCCTATAATTGGTTATGAGTCCACAATGTTATACACGTTGTGGTAGTGTAGTATGATCACCCTTGTATCCCTACGGATTAATGATGATGTGACTCTATCTATTCAGTTTGAGCTAGCTAAGTCGATGCCCAATGTGACAGATGGATGTCGCATGACCTCCTACGATTGGTTTGTAGTCCACAATGTGATACACGTCGTGATAGTGTAGTGCGTAGTGGTGATAAGTCAGAAGAGTCCACCATCACCCACATATCCCTATGAACTAATTACGATGTGATTCGATCTATTCAGTTTGAGCAGACCAAGTCGATGCCTGATGTGAGTGATAGCCTAACTTCTATCCTGATATACCCGATGTGTATCTAATGGGTATTGGGTCTAATGCCATGGGATCAAGTTCGGGCTCCCTGGTCATTCGGGTTGCTCATGTATGACATATGTGGGATTAGACTTGTCCCATTCCAAACATGTACAACAACTAAGGGATCAACTCTTCTCAAGCTATCTTCTCGTTCTCCTTCCTCTGTCCCTCGGTCTCAAAATTCCCCACATAAACGTCCTTCTCTCTTCCAGTCGTCGGAAAAAGCCCCATATTGACCTGCATGGGTGCCATGGGCTTTGCCGGGCCCTCTAACCGGCGACCCGGTCTGACTAAAGTGCAATTGGACCGGCCCATCCCGGCGGCTGCGAAAAGGCACGACTTAAGGCGGATCCATATATCCTCCTAGCGGGAAGGGTTCCGGATGCCATCTCTGGGAGAGATTTTATTTAACGAGTCTTCGTGGATAGACTCCCCGGAGAGGCATGCGCCCCTTCCATGCGCGCCACAGATTCAAGGTGGACAAACGCTCTCGGGGTCCTGCATTCGGGAAATACGTCCACTTAAAGGGAAGAACTAGTCTCCATGCGAGATATATGTCACCTTCCCCTCCCCGATCTTCCATTTAAAGGAAGAACTAGTCTCACTTGTACGACCATATCGTCACCTTCCTTAGTTTGGGAGGAAATTATCCACTTTCCGCGTAAAGTGGATCCCCTTCCTCGATAGGAGGTCGAGGACGAAATAAGGTGCGGACTCACCGGGCGAAAATCAGTTGCAAAGGAGAAGAGAAAGGATCTAACCCGACATCGGAGCGGCGGAGAGACCTCCTGCTTTCTTAGTTGTTTGTTTTGCGAGGTTGTCATGGGCGGTGTATGTTACGCGACGATGACTGAAAGGTGCGGAACCTACAATTGGCGCCGTCATGGGAAACGCCTGGCAGGGAAATCTCGGAGCGTGCGCGAGCCTTTGGGTTCATCATTTCCTTAGTGATCTCCCTTTACGGAGATTCCCGATAGTTCCGTTCATCCGGGCCGTGGG
The DNA here is from genome assembly GCA_016808115.1 of Tetrastigma voinierianum. Lineage (NCBI taxonomy): Eukaryota > Viridiplantae > Streptophyta > Magnoliopsida > Vitales > Vitaceae > Tetrastigma > Tetrastigma voinierianum. The sequence continues at coordinate 139,649 of JAEQBH010003946.1, forward strand.
AGTTTATCGTCATGTCTAGCGACCAGTTAACCCGACCGTTGAGGATCGGTTTCTCGGTTGGCGTCGGAGATGGAGCTAGCAGAGGGGCGAGCTGAACATAAGGCCTAGTGCGTGAGCATGCGGGCGGCACTACGGTGAAGAGCGAGCGCTTGCAGTCCGTTTGGAGACCAGCGGGCGAACCTACTAGAAGCTTCCCAGCATGTACCCCCAACTTGGACGAACAAGGGAAAGAGCACGCCTACTGACGCAAGCGATCCAGGCGGATGGCGAGTTGTCTTCAAGTAGCTCTCCACTCCTTCGTCATTCACCACCTCGGAGCAATGCGGAAGCCAAGTCCAGAAAGAGACCACCTCGCCATTCCATTCAGGCTATCAGTGGCACATGTCGCCGGATCGAGAGGCCGTGGGGGCCAGGCCCCGTCGGGTTAGTACGAGCATATGCCTACGGTGAGGGTATGGCCCCCGGTATCTACTGCGTAGTACCGTGCGGCGATTGCCTCCTCCTGCATGCGAGTCTTATCCCCACAATGCGGGAGCCGTACGACATGCTTTCTTCAGCAAGCCGGCGTATTTTGGATTACGAGCCCGCTCTCGGATTAAGCCATTCCTTGAATTTGCTATGTCTGGCCAGCTCCTCGATCCATGTGATCATATGTTGCACTTTAACAAGGCAATGATCCTTAACAGTAGAAACGTCGACTTTTTGTGTAAGGTATTCTCGGCTAACTGAAAGGACTGCTCGGCGCTGGTTCCATAAGCTTCTAAGAGGATCCATAAACTCATTCGGCGAATTATGGGCCACCTTTGTCTCTCAGTATCTGTGCTCCATTCGGTAGAAAGAAAACATCAGCTCACTCCAATCCATCTTCAAGCGGGATGACAAATCCATCCGGGACTTCACCCGGAGATTTGGACAAGTTGTCTAACCAGTGTCACGTATAGTATGGATGCGTCTTCTGAGGAACTTCGAAGAAGCACAGGCAGACTACTCTTCTTCAGTCCCTTTCCCTTGATCCACCCGTAACCATGGAAGAACTGTATCGGCAGGCAGACAAATACTCCACTCTGGAAGATAATATCCGGGTCGCCTCTGAGCATTAATGATAGCGCCGGGCGTAAAGTTGCCACAGGCGGTCACGAGACAAAGGGAGCTAGACGAGGGCGGCGCCCCCAGGCTGATCGAAGAAAGGATCATCCCAATTCACCCTCTTAACATCTCCTACAACGGCTACTCCTCATGCAGGATGCCAGGATTCAAATGGCCGCCCATGCGGGTAGAGTCCAGGACAGCCTTGACCGGTCGGCGAGGTGTGACTATCCTGGGGACCCGACCGCTGAAACAAATCAATGCAAAGCACAAATTCTTGGTAGAAAAATTGATCCGAGCTGGGCACCTCAGAAGGTTCATTCGGGGCCATCCTGGAACCCCTTGCTCATCACCCATTGTGAGCTATCGTTGCTCTGAGGCATCCGTCGAACCCCTGACCCACCATCAACTATGTCTTGGAGTATATGGTGATTAATACCAATCTAAGAAGCAAAAGACGAAAATGCTCCCGCGAGACCACGGTCGGAAATTTAGGTAAACACCATCCGTACCCTAGAGAAGCGACGGTTGACCCGATTGATGGCCCATATCCTTTCACTCTTATAAAGCTGACCCGAGTCATAAAGCCCATTACGATGCGCCTTACTCCTTATGTATTAAAAATTTTGATGTGCATAGGATCCTAGTTGACCCGAACGATAGCATTGGTATTGCACCTCAGGCCTTTATACGGATGATCCCGCCAGTCATCTCAATTAAAATTTGGCAAAAATTTTTATGCGATTCAATGGGTCCCTTTCTGGCGGCGGGTGATATTGCTCTCTGTCAGGCAGGGACTGTAACTTAGCGGTATTGTTTCGGTGGTTAAAGATTTGCGTCAATACATTATCGTAGGCGAGAACCTAGCTACATGCCATAAGTAATCTCCTCCTTTACCACCAAACTGTCGGTTATCTCACTTTGCGTGCGGCGGTTGACCTCAAGGTAGCCAATTAGTTTCGTCGAAGTGTTATCGGTTGTCAATTCCTGGCCTTGAAAGGGTAAAGGCCCGATAGCTCACCCTTCGAAACTCACCCCTCTTCATAATTAGAGCTCTTTGTCTGGCCGCCGGAAAACGAAGAATAATTGGTACAGCCGTCCCTACCAATCCATGGTCACCGTGACTGACGAGATGTACCTATGTAAGTTCCCTCCTAACGAAGAGGAAAAGACCTAGTTGCAAGAAGTACTAAAGGCTAACGTTGACGTGTTAGCTGAGTCCGGTGGACAGCATGACAGGATAAGCCCATAAATGCCTCCCCGCAAGTTGAATGTCCTCGAAATCCGCGGACACGTTGACAAAGAGTACGTCGCTTCCACCCAGACCGCCATCAGATCATCCAGGCCGAGGTGGATAACCTTTGAAGAATTTGGGTTTATCAAGAAGTGATCTGGAATGGCTTGCTAATGTGGTGGTAGTTAGAAGAAAAGGGAGTAAGTGGAGGGTATCGTAGACTATCTGGATCTTAGCGGCCAACGTGTCCCGAGATAGCTTCCCACTACTCTGGCTAGATCAGATTATCGACGTATCGACCGGGTATGGCATGTGATCATTTATAGATGCATTCTCCGGTTACCATCAGATCCCTATGTACACTTTGATGTAGAAGAAAACATCACTATCACCCATCGACTCTCTTTGCTCTGTGTGCCATTCGGGTTAAAGAATGTTGGGGCCACCTACCAAAGATTGGTAACCAAGATGTTTCGGCCACTGCTCGGGAAAACTATGGAAGTGTATATAGATGATATGTTGATAAAGTCTAAGGAGCGGCCAGATCATGCTACTCATTGCAGCAATTATTTGACCTTCTGAAACACATGGTATGAAAACTCCATCCTGAAATGTGCATTCGGGGTTAATGCAGGTCGGTTCTTGGGATTCATGATGACTCAGAGGGGGATTGAGGCTAACCCCTCCCAGCTTAAAGTCATCTTAGAGTCTCCAGCCCCGAGCTCTAGAAAAGAGGTGCAACAACTAACGAGCCGATTAGCTACTTTGGGACAATTTGTTTCCCGAGTTCATGAGGCAGTTTAAAGCAGTTTTTATTTGCCTAAGGGAGCTAATTGAGCGGACAAATGAAGAATGTGATCGGGCTTTTATCATATCAAGCGGTATTTAGTCGAACCCCAGATTCTCACAGTCCGACCTGCGTGAAAACTCTCTTCATCTGCTTGGCGGAGTTTCGGATACAGCGATAAGTGCGCGTTGTTCATAGAGAATGAAGGCGGTGAACGGGCTGTATTCAGCCGTCGACCGTCCTTAGCCCCATGTAGAGACCGGTATAACCGTCGTGAGCGGCGCCTTAGCCCTCGGATGTGACCAGAAACCGCCCCTACTTCGGGCACATCCCATTGTTGTATTAGCGGCCTCCGCCTGCAGACCATACATAAGCTTGATTTATCGGGAAGAATGGCTCGCTGGGCAATCGAACTAAGCGAGTACGGCATCCAATCTGAACCAAGGCTTTAAAAAGGCAGTCTTTGGCAAACTTCATAAGCGAGAACTCCCCCAATCAGGCTTATCTGGGCTGACTCAAATTGGTGGATAACGTGTGGCGTCACAGACAAACCCGAGTGTTTGGCATCGTCTTAACGGTTAAGATCCCGTCAGGGGATAAGATTGAGGAGCAGACAATCACAGGTTCGATTTAGTGCCTCTAACAATGAATCAGAGTACGAAGCCATCCTGGCCGGGCTTGAGTTACTTCAGCCACCTGTACGTGGCAAGCTCCTCGTCGAGAGAGTGATTCCCGGTGGTGGTCGAGCAGGATTAATGAAGAATTCGAATCCCGAGACCCCCGAATGGTGAAATATGTGTCCCGGGTGAAACAACGCTTGAGCAACTTTCCGGTTTGGAAACTGGAGCACATTCCTAGGGGCTATGAAAAGGTAGTCACCTTGGCTTACGTGGTAAGCATACCACTCACTGAAACTATTTTTGTTACCTATCTACTATCAGCCGACTACTTCAATTGGATCCCCTCAAATAAATCAGGTGGATGAGAATCCCCCTTCATGGATGGACCCCATTTCAATATATCTAAGCATAGGCCAGCTCCCTAGTGAGAAAGATAAGACCCATAAACTTCAAGTCCAATAAGCTAGATTCTCCTTAGTTGATGGCGACTATTGAGCTATCCATGGCGGCTGTATCTGAAATGTCGGCCTTGGGAACAAAGCATGCGTGTTAAGCGAGTACATGAAGGAATATGTCAAATCATCACGAGGCGAGAACTTTGGCCCATCGGACTACATACTCAAAGGTCTGATGGCGACCATGAGGAGGCGATGCCGTGATTATACTAGAAAGTGTGATCACTACCAACGACTTGCCCCTGTCCTAAAATCCCCGGTGTAAGATCTGATCTCTATTTCCAGCCCTTAACCCTTTGCTCAATAGGGGATCGATATAGTCGGGACCCTTTGCCTCTCCCGGCCAAAAAGTTGTGTGGTGGCCCGCGACTATTTCAGTAAATGGATTAAGGCCGAAGCATTCTCCTCGATCAAAGATAAGGATGTCACTCAGTTTATCTGGAAGAATATTGTATGTTGGCTCGGCATCCCCAGATCAATTGTGTCTGACAACAGGCCCCGGTCGACGTTAGGGTCTGTGAAACTTCTATCAGGGGTGAATAAAAATCTATATACTCCACCCCACGATATCGAAGCTAGAAACGATAGTGCGGCAAAAGCCTCAAACAAAACCCTATTAACATCCCTGAAGAATCGGTTAGATTCAGCTAAAGGCAAATGGGTAGATGAACTCTCCGGGGTACTCTGGGCTTACAGAACTACAACCCGCAAGCCCACCGATATATCCCTGTTTGCAATTACTTACGGGATGGAAGCCATAATCCCTACGGAAATTGGCATGCCTACCATCCGGACAGACGTCCTCGAACAAGGGAATACATATTTAATGGTCAAGGATCTAGACACACTCAATGAATTGCGAGAGTCAGAGGCGATCCGCATAGCATCCTACCAGCGCTAGTTAGCAAATTCTTGCCCCCTGCCAAAATGGTCGAACCTCGAAACGTTCCAACCGGGAATACGGTCTAAGAAGAGTATTTGAGAATACGATTGATCGAATGCGAGAAAGCTCCAGCAACTAGGAGGACCATATCTTGTGACACGTCTTTGGTCAATCGGATCTTGCATTATTAGACAAACTTGATGGGACCCACGTGCACACAGAATGTGGAGCAATGACACATCTTAGAGGTATTATCAATAAAGAATGATTCAATATCAAACGCATATGTCGTCTATTTTTCTTCTCTTACAGGGTCAACTAAAGTCCGGGTGGCGCGAAAATGACCGCCTTGGAGATCGATAACATATAGCTGGGTGAATTAGAATCCGGATGGCGTAGAAAATGACTTGCCACCTTGATTATATAACATCCTAAGCCCGGTCAAATTAAAGTCAGTATGGCGCGAGAAAAATTACCTATCCGGCTCGGTTAGATAACATCTAACTGGTCAAATTAAAGTCCGGATGGCGCAGAAAATGACCTATCCGGCTCGGTTAGATAACATCTAGCGGGTGAACTAAGTCCGAGGTAAAGTAGAAAATGATATATCGGCCCGATTAGATAACATCCAGCTGGTTAAACTAAAGTCCGGGTGGCATAGAAAATGACATGCCCGGCTCAGTTAGATAACATCTAACTAGTCAAATTAAAGTCCGGATGGTGCGAGAAAAATGGTCTGAATGGTTGATCATCAGCGGTAGGTCAAATCAGGATAGCGCGAAAATGACCTATCAGGCGGTTAAATAACATCCCGGTGGTCAAACCAAAGTCGGTGGCGCGAAAATGACTGCCGGCTCGGTTAGATAACATCTAGCGGTCAACCTAAGCCACGGATAGCGCGGAAAGCCTATCGGCCCCGGCCCATAGTTAATATCTTGTTGGTCTACGAGAGTCGGATGGCCTTGATGGTAAAGCTATCCGTCCCATTATAGGTAAGTGTTATCTGATTCGACAATGCACTCCGAGTGAAAGCACAACTCTCGGCATAAAATCGAGCAAGCATCGCGAATGAGATATCCGACCGGCCAGGGATAAGCTATAGCACTGCGAGCTAAGCAGAAAGAAAGTATTTTCCAAAATTACAAGATAAAATGTCTTTCAAAATGTCAAGAGTACAAAAGCGGGGAATAAAATGGAAAGAGAAATGCGGCTCGCGGCGAGCGATAATTCGAGCCTTAGCCCTCTGCAACAACCTTGGGTTCCTTATCCAATCTAGTCGACGAGCCCGGGCAAAATATCTACTCCTTCCTCAGCATCCGGGAGATCCTTGGCTGGCAAATCTTCTCCAGTAGTCTCAACGAGCTCAGCAGCGGGCAAGACAGATGAAGAGCCTAAGGGGCATCGAGGATTCACAAAAAATTCTGGAGGCAAAGGAGTTGATGTGTCTGGCATCCTTGCTGGGATCATGGGCTTGCTCGCGTATATTGTCTGTAAATCACCATGACCATTGCCGTAGTGAAAATCCACATCCTTTGCTTGCATCAAATTCCGTATCGATTATGGAAGCTTCTCCGGCGAACTCTTCTAGGAAGCCGTCAAAGTCCTCTTTGATGGTCCTGCTCCATGGCGAGAGGCCAGTCGGCTCATCGTTGTGATTCTCTTCCTCAGCACTTAGGCGGGCCTCGCCCAGCAATGACGAGGAAGCGTAGACGGAGTCAAGTTAGGACTGACGCCGGTCGGCCGCAGCCTGTAGCGTAGTCGGGTGCATTGGACCCGAGATAGTTCCAACTCCACCTGCGCCCGAGCATTGCCCGCCACCTCGATCTCCAACAGAGCCATCACCGTTTCGTGTCGGGCGGCATCCTCTCACACTCCTTGAGCAGCCTTATCCAGCGGCTTCTTTGGCTATCGGCTCTGGTGGGCGGTCAATTAAACCTCTTTAAAAGATGCATCAAGCTCACCATTCGGAAAGTTCTGATTGAACATACGTAGAAACCTCTGCATCCTTAGCCCGATTGGCCAATTCAGTCTTTGGAGGACATGTTCCAAATGGCAATGATAGCTGCAAAACGGTATTTAGTAAGGCGACAAAACTATGGTTTAGAACTTTTTATAAATTACTTTACCGGCTCTGTATTGGGCGTGGTCACGATTTACTAAATCTCACGCATCCGTCTGGATATTTGTAATATCCTCTTTTATAGTACCCGTGAAGACGACCGCGGAATACTCTTCGCAGTCCGATTCGGCGGTGCATCCGTAGCGTTCTCGGGCACAAGTCATCTAGACGATCGACTGCAGATTCACCCCGATTGAAAGGCTTCCAGCGGTGGAGGATGAGCTTGATGTCGTCAGACCCGGGTGTTGTCACTTCCTCCATCGTCGGAGGAAGGCGGGGCCGCGAGAGATAAAGTTTAGCGATGATCGAGCGACAATGACACCTCTTGCGCCGGAGTAGCGCTAAGCTTAGTGCCGGGCGGCTTTCCAGCTGGTCAAGAGGTGGACCACACGCCAGTGCGGGGCGGAGGTGGAGTGCTCCTTGGTTCTCCATAGGCAATGTCCTCAGGACCGGCCCAGGTCATTAGATCGAATCTCGAGAGAACTAGAATCACGATTGCTGCATCTAGAACCCCTATCCGTGGGGAGCATGTTGATCGCCGGCCCGATCAGCCTCCCTCTTAGCAGCCTCTGCGGCTTTGCTTCACAGGCACATAACGATCAAACCAATCTTGTCATCTCTTCTTCATCTTCTTCTCTTAGAAGAAGCATGGTGGGTTCAGGACAAACCCAAGGTATAAAATCTTCCACTTGGGCCTCGGGAGTACTCTTCACCCGACCTGTCCCCCTCTTTCCGATTTGCGATACTTGGGGGGCAGAATCGGTCCCCTTTCTTGGTAGAGGAAGCCTCGTCGGGCGGATCCCCCTTTCGTCCTGGCCAGGAGTCTGAGTGAGGCTTAATTGGAATCCCCTCGCAGTAGAGTTTGGCGGTATAGGCGAGGCCTTGGCGCTTGTTCTAATGCGTCTTCGGCCTCCTAGGTCCTAATTGATGGCTGACCGCAAATGAAGCTTATAAGGTCAGGTAGCGAAGCGTTCCCGCCATAATCTTTAAGACGTGAGCAAAGCGAGCGAGAGGGGGGGATGTCGGAAGCGTAGGGAGGCGGGGCTCAGTCCACATTAGCAAGGTTCTTTAACGTGAAGAACCTCATAATGGTGCTCACGTTGAAACCTCCAACAGTCTCACAGATCTTCTCGAAGTAGCCTTCTCTACCCACTATACCAACTGCCTCTCGATTTTTTCCCTCGCGTGTGCCTGATCAGTTCAACGTAAAGACATGTGTGTATCTAAGCTACGCCACTTCCTAGTTCTACACGGAAAGAAGCTGTGGTAGTTAATATCAAATGGTAGGCCGGGAGAGCCCGGAGTCTCATCCCAAGGCCCCTCACTAAGGCGCTCCTTTGCCTATGTTTAGGGGAATCGGGAGTCCATTCACAATTATGTAGGAATCTTGGATCGACATAGACATCGGCCCCCTCGCCTTAATGTTGTTAAAGAATAGAGCGAAGCAAATCTCGACCGATGAGTCAAGCTAGTATAAAGTTCAAAATGCTACATCCGGTTAGAATTCGAATTATGTTAGGATGAACAAGGGCGACGACGCCTAATAAAGTGCAAAGCATTTATGAGGCGGGCAGCGGAAGCGAAGTCCGTATAGGTGCTCTTTGGTAAAAACACGGCATTGTGTTCCCCACCCAGAGTGGACTCGTCCGGCTTGTCCATTAACTTCAAGTCAATGTCATCGGGGATCTCGTAGTAAGTTCTCAATTCCTCCATTAGGGACGAAACGATATGGCTTACTGACCCAGCCCTCGCCGGGGCCCTTATGCGACTGCTGTTAGTGGAGATTTCTTCCTCACCTCTCGCCATTCACAAAACATATCGGAGGAGGAAGAGAAGCAGTATCAGCCCCCAAGCGACATGCAAGCAGAGTAAAAAAGGCAAAATCACCAAACCTAGGCAAAAACCATCCGGCCCTAATAAGCCTAGACCTACCCTCACCCCAGAACTTCCCATGGCCGGATAAAGGTCGATGGTAAAGATTCAACACACTTACAAGGGAGATAGAGATTACCTGTAAAAATGGGAACTGAACAAGCGTCTGGGAGAAAGATTCGAAAACAAACTCAAAGTCGCGGCGTATGTAAATTTGAATTGGGGGGAAGGAATGTAAACCACAGGATGATAAGAATGGGAAAAAGAAGAAAGTGATGATGACTCCCTACTTACCAATCGCCTAGGGCTGCGGAGCGCGTGCGTGCGACACTAACCTATCCTCCTGATCGGCCGGCTGCAGACGCTCAGCTCTTGGGGCGCAATAAGGGTATCTGGCGGATTAGTGAGCCTCTTGTTATCTAACTTTGTTGAGCCCCCACGAGCCGTTCCATTAACTAAAATCCTTTAATATCGGCCCGATGGCCAATGGTTTAGCCCATGCCTCAGGATAGAAAGTAAAAATCTGTGGGAATATCGAGGTAGAACAAGTATAAATGTCGAAAGAATGCGATTTTATTATTTCCTTGAGAATGGCATCCCATCATTACATTCATATCCTTACAAGTGACAGCCAGCGATCGTATTAAAGCGGTGTATAGTTGTCGAATCAAATCTTTGACGGCCAAAGAAGAAGTAGTAGTAGGAGCCGAAGAGGAAGAAGAAGAAGTAGCAAAATCGCTACAAAAAAATAATAATAAAAATTTTAAAAAGATGGAAAGGAGGCTTATGAAGAGTAAAAGCCCCGTTGATTTGGCTGGGGGTGTCCTTGGATGCAGAGGATTCCGTTCGAGTTTTATAACCACTTAAAGGCGACGAATATGGATAATCTGTCACGACTCGCTTCAAACCATGCAATCTCTGGTAAAATTCATCTTGCAGAAAAGCGTATGCCGAATGGTCGATCTGATCATCCTTCATTGCTCACATTGCATCGATTCTCGGCAACGATTCAAATTATCCTTCGTGGAAAGCGTGGATAACAAGCGCGCAACGATTACGTCTGCCTCGACCTTTTATAGCGGCCCACTGATCTCGAGGTCATCTCAAGCGACCACATGACATCTAATGCACATTCAAAAAAGTTAGAAAATTCACATTGGAACATACCAGCATTGATTGCCTATTGTTTCCCATGATAATTAAACGTCAAACATGTTAGAAAAGTCAAACATGTTCTCTTTTTTCCAACCGGGGATGATCGCCCTCCCCAGTAGGAAAAAATAGGGCATTGGGTGCCACGGGCTTTGCCCCACAGCCTCTAGCGGCTGAGCCAAATCTGGTAAAGAGAACGCGATTGGATGCATTGCATCTATGAGCTGCGAGAGCCCAACTTAAGACCCGGATCCAAATATCCTCCTAGCCGGAAGGGGTTCCTCGGATATGCTCTCCCGGAGAGATTTTGTTAACAAGTCTTTGATGGATAGACTCCCCGGAGAGGCATCGCCTTCATGCCTTCTTTGTGAATTCAAGGTGGACAAAGCGCTCTCGGGGTCTGTATTGGAAATATGTCACTTAAAGGAAGGAATTAGTCTCCCACTTGTGATATATGAGCCACCTTCTCCTCGATCTTCCATTTAAAAGGAAGAACTAGTCTCCATGCGATATCGCCACCTTCCCTTTTCGATTTGGGGAGGAAGTATCACTTTCACCAAGTAAGTGGATCCCTTCCTCTACGATAAAAGGGGTCGGGACACGAAATAAGGTCTGAGACTCTAGGCAAGAAAAATCCCAATTTTGGAGAGAAAGAAAGGATCTAACTTCAGCATCGGAGAGGCGACGGCGGAGACCCTCCCCTGCTGCTTTCTTAGTTGTTTGTTTTGCAGGTTGTCATGGGCAGGTGTATGTTCTGGCGATCCAGTGACTCAGAAGATTCTGGAACCTACAACCTCTTCTCCTCTTTCTTTAAAATAATTCTTTCCATATAAAAAAAGTAAAATCAAATTAAAAATAAAAAATCTACTTTAAATAAAAAAAATCTTCCAAAAAGGAGACATTTTGGGGTCTCCACAATATCCGTTGAACGAGTCAATTCAAAGCACATAATTTGGATTTTTTTTTTATCCAACAAGTATTTGTTTATTGTTTCCTAGTATATAGCTTTAATCGTTTTGCAAAGTTGTTTTTTAGTTCCTAAATTTTTGTATTTTAAATTTCAAATATATCTTGTAAACAATATATATATACAATTCAGAAATGAATAAGACAAATCATTCACATTTTATCGTTTTATTGACATGGTATCAGAGCGATGAAATTATTTTTTTTCTCTTGTTTCTTCACCATGTCTGATGACAATACCGACACTATTATCCCACCATCATCATTTCACAGTCATCGATCTATCCAGCAAGACCCACATATGCCATTCGTCACTCCAATGCATCCTTCAATTGTCCTTGTTACACCTCTCTTAACAGGAAACTATTATGGATCATGGAGTCGTGCAGTCAAAATGACACTTTGTGCTAAAAGCAAGCTGGGTTTTGTTGACGGATCCTTGCCCATTCCAAAAGAACAAAACGACATTTCCAATTAGGAACGTTGTAACGACCTGGTTGGCAGTTGGATTCCTAATTCAGTCTCTCATGATATTCGTCCAAGTATCTTGTATGCTGAAACTGCAGCACAAATTTGGACCGATCTCAAGGATCGTTTTTCCCAATCAAATGCTCCTAAAATCTATCAATTAAAGCAATCAATTACTGCCCTCAAGTAGGAAGGTATATCTGTGTCATTATATTTTAACTTTCAATCCTTATGGGACGAACTCAATTCCATTCTCTCTACCCCTTCATGTATTTGTGGTCATGCTAAAAGTTATATTGATCAACAAAATCAAGATCATGCCATGGAGTTTCTTCAAGGACTTCATGATCACTTTGCATCTATTCGCAGTCAAACTCTCTTGATGGATCCATTCCCTTGAATTTAGCGTTTCTATAATTTAGTGTGCCAAAAAGAAAAACAACAAGGATTAATATTCGCACCGCGACAATTGATTCAAGCGGCCTCTGAGCATCTAAACCACCTTTAGGCCATCTAAAAGTGCAGCCCTTTATGACCATTGTAACAAGTATTGTCATAGTCTTGCTACATGCTACCAAATTCATGGCTTCCCAAATAAGTAGGTGAAGAAATCAGGGCCACCTTCATCTACTTCCGCTCCTGCCCCTAGTGAATTGACACTTGAACAATACAACAAGCTTCTTGCACTTCTATCCAAAGATGAATCTAATGGATCATCAGTTCATGTGGCAGGTACAATTCTCACTTGTTTCCTCTCCTTCTTGGATTATTGATTCTGATGCTTCTAATCATATATGTACATATCTTTCATTTTTTTCTTCATATTCAACTATTCATAAAGGTATTTCAGTTCAATTGCCTGATGGCTCTCATGCGCCTATGACACACATAAGCATAGTTCATTGTTCATCATCACTTATTCTCAAAAGTACTTTCCATATTCCATCTTTCAAATTCAATTTATTATCTATTTCTCAATTAACAAAGGGTAAAGCAATTGTGATGTCTTATTTTCATCTTCTCAATGCATATTTCGAGACCGAACACTTGAAGGCTGACGATTGGTCAGAATAGTGCTCACAATGATCTCTTTCATCTAGATGTTGGTTTCATTTTTAATTCCACATTTTCTTTCAAGCATTGTAATAAGTTTGACCTATGGCATTCTCGCCTTGGTCATCCATCTAGTTCTCGTTTTTATTTTCTTGTTAAGACTTTTCCAAGTATATTATTTCCAAATAAAAATTTTGTTTGTGATGTGTGTCCACGTGCTAAGCAATCGTCTTTCTTTTCCCCCAGTTTGACTCTTATTTCTTCTCATTGTTTTGAATTACTTCACGTTGACATTTGGGGCCCTTTTTCCACCCCTTCTAAAAATGGATCTTGTTTCTTTTTAACAATTGTTGATGATTATTCAAGGTTTACTTGAATTTATTAATGAAACAAAAATCTGAAACTTTCCACATGTTGGTTCATTTTTTTAATCAAATAAATCGTCAATTCAAGACAAAATTTTCTTGAATCAATTCTGGTAATGGGAACATCTTTCTTCCCCAACTTCAAACTATTTGTTCAAACAATGGTACTGAATTTCTTTCTAAAAAAATTCAAACATGGTTTCATGAACATGGAATTATTCACCGCACTAGTTGTGTCGTGTTTGACAAAAATGGCATTGTTGAACGTAAGCATCGACATCTACTCGATGTTGCTAGAGCTTTATGATTTCAAGCAAACTTGCATCTTTCCTTTTGGGGTGAATGTATTCTCACTACTGCTTTTCTTATAAATAAATTACCTAATCCTATTCTTAAATATAAATCACCTCACCAAGTTTTACTTGGAATTATTCCTTCAACTCATCTCTTTGAATTTTTGGATGTTTATACTTTGCTAAAAATATGCACATTCAACATAAATTTGATGAAATAGGTAAACCTGAAATTTTCGTTGGCTATCCATATGGTCAAAAGGGATATTGCATATATGATATCAAAACTCATCAAATTTACGTTTCTCGTGATGTTACATTCCATGAGTCAATTTTTCCATATCGCGATCTTTAATCTCCATCATTTAACAATTCCATTAATATTACTCTTATTCATGATGATGGAACTTTTATTCTCATTCTACCGATTATGCCTCACGATGTTTATTTAATGATTCTCTGTCGATCTATCATCACCTAGTGAATCATTCTAATGATTTAGTATAATCACGGATCAAAATATCGGTATCGACGGATATATCGATGGTGAATTTTGTGAATGCTCGGATATATCGGAGATATATTGATGGATATTTTTACATGAATATTGATAAAGTAAAAAATTAACAAACCATTGAAAAATGTAAAAAATAACATAAATAAATATAAATTCACTTCTTAAAGACAATATAGATACTTTTGCAGCTAGTGTTTTAAATCAAAATTTTGTTTGGGTTTTATACTTTTAGTTTTACTTAAATTGTGTTTCTAAATAAAAGGGATATTTAATTTTTTTTATTATAGCAAAATAATTTATTGATATTAGAAATAATATTATTAAGATTGACAAATAATCTTAAAATAATATTATTAAGTTAAACAAAAAGTATCTTAGACACCACATAAAATAAATAGTTTTTACCCCAGTGTTAATAGGCTTTTAATAATATCTTTTTCTGTTATAATATTCTCATATTTAAATTATAGTAAGAAAATCAAATTTTTATAATATATAGAAAATTATAGCTTTCTCCAATTGTTTAAAACAATATTATACTTAAAACAATAATGGATAAATAAATTGAAATTGTAAAATAACTATTTTATTTTATTTTTTAATTATTTGGGCCTTTTCTTTAAAAAAAAAAAAAAATTATTTAGGCCTTTTAGCCCACATCCAATGTGTCTTAACTTTTAAAATAATCTTAGTCATCATGTTTCCTGCAAATTTCCACCATTCATTTATCTTAAGCCCAAAAGTCGCAATATATTGTTTTGAACTCTTCTCTCTCATGCAGCGGACTGCTGACCGCTTTGAAGCCTTCTCCCATCTTCTTTTTCTTCTTTCTTTGGTCCTAGCAACAAGTAGGCAAAGAGACTTCACATGTCTCACGTGTTTATCTTCTTTTTTTTTCTTTCTCTCTTCCTTTTTCCATCACTCTCTTTGATGAATCGTTTTCTTTTTTTTTCAATTTTACATTTGGAATATCATTAGAAAATCGGAATTCTTGTCCTATATCGACCTCAACCAATATATCGCTTATATATCAGGCGTATTACGGACACAATACCAAAATTTCAAGTAACCGACTATCGTTTGCATATTTCATTTCAGTGTCGACCGATATCCGATATATCGTCGATATATTGATCGACATTTCCAATTTTTTAATCCATGGTATAACCTATTCCAACTACTTCTCGAATAGATAATACATTCAGTCCTCCATCTCCCAATTCTCTTTTAATAAATCCACATGATCCTCCGCCTGCTAACTCACCACTTATTTATGAGGATACTCATACAAATAATTCTCCTTCTATCGAACATAGTTCTATAACAAATGTCCTCCACGAGATGGAAATCGGTCACCCCGAGTCACCTCAAGGATTATATATGCAATCATATTTCTCTCTCAATGGCTTTTCCACTAGTTAATTATTTTTCTTTGTCATCTTTTAGCCATTCTCATCATTCTTTTTAACAAAGATCATTGAACATCAAGAACCACAATCTTATTCTCAAGCCATGAAATATGTTGAATGGCGTGATGCCATAGCAAACGAAATTCAGGCTCTTGAATCAAATAACACTTGGTCTTTATCTTCTCTTCAGAAGAAAAATCACCCCATTGGTTGTAAATGGTTGTAAAGCGATATAAAAACTCGTTTAGTTGCAAGGTTATACTACCCGAGTTGAAGGTATAGATTGCATGATACCTTCACACATTTACACACAACTAGTTACTATTCGTCTCCTTCTTTCCATTGCTACCATTAAAAATTGGTCTCTAGATCAACTTGATGTCAACAATGCGTTTATCTAAGGAGATCTCAATGAAGAAATTTATATGAAACTTCCTCCTGGCTTCTCTCGCAAAGGGGAGACTTGCGTCGTCAAATTAAATAAATCCATTTATGGTCTAAAACAAGCTTCTCGATAGTGGTTCTCTAAATTCTCCACCATGCTTACTCATTATGGTTTTCAACAATACATTTCAGACTATAGTCTTTACATATATTAAGGCCCAATATCAATTTTATTCTCGTCTATGTTGATGATATTATTATCCAACGCTTATGGCTTGATGCTTAATTTCTAAATTCAAACATTTTCTTGCTCAATCTTTTTCCATTAAAGATCTTCGCACTCTTCATTATTTTTTAGGTATTGAAGTGTCTTGATCTAGACCGAGAGATTTTCTATGTCAAGAAAATATACCCTTGACATTTATCGATTACGGTATGACTAGTTCCAGACCCGATTAGTTTCCTATGGAACAACATCTTTGTTTAAGACCCGATAGATGGTACTCCTCTTCTTTGGTCAAGAATTTATAAATTTGATTAGAAGGTGAATTACGCCTTTTATAACTAAGATCACACGACTAGATATTCAAAATGCGGTCAACACACTTAGTAAATTCATGCAATCTCCGCATTCCACTCATCTTAATGCTGCCAATAGAGTTCTTCGTTATCTTAAAGGAATTATTGGTAAAGGATTATTCCTTTCTACATCAAGCTCACTTAATCTTGTCGGATATGTCGATTCTGACTAAGCCAATGGTCACACCGTCGTTCCACCACTTGGTTATTTCACCATGTTAGGATTCTGTTCTATTTCTTCGAAAACCAAGCTTGACGGTGTTTCTCGTTCTTCTCTGAAGCAAAATATTGTTACTTCTTTGCACTCTTCCAAGTTCCAATGGTTAAAATATCTTCTTACAGATCTTGGTATCACTCGTCACAACCCTATTAGTCCATTGCTTGATAGCCAAGAACGCAGTTCATATTGTTGAAATCACATTTTCAACTGGTGCGTGAAACGTATTGAGATTGATTTACCGTTTTGTTAGAAAAAAATTCAACAAGGTCTCCTTGCTCCATCATACCTGCGTTCTCGCGATCAATTAGCGGACATTTTTACTAAGCCACTCAGCGACACTCATCTTCGACCGCCATGAGTTGGTGTTTTTTGACATTTTCATTCTCCTTTCCGACTTGAGGTGTTGAGTGGAGTCAATTAACACAAATTTAAGACTTTTTGTTTTTATTCATCAAGTATTTGTTTATTATTTCCCTAGTATATACTTTAATCGTTTGTAGAGAGTTGTTTTTTATTTCCTAAATTTTTGTATTTTAAATTTCAAATATATCTAGTAAACAATATATATATAAAATTCAAAAATGAATAAAACAAATCATTCACGTTATATCGTTTTATTCACAATATCACTTCAAAGTTGTTGGGCCAATTGGAAATTTCAACCCTAACCCATTTAGATTTCTCCCGAAGTCATCCATTTAAAGGTAAAGTGTCGCAATTACTTTGATGCATATGTCAAATATGGGTTGATTGTTATATTACATTTTCTTATCTCTCAGTATCTTTTCTTAGTAATATTCGTTTGAAATTTATTTTAACTTTTGCAAGTTTTTTGGAGGACTCAGAACTTAAGTCGAAACCTATTCAAAAGAAAAGTGCCCACTTGACATAAAAATAGGAAGGTTCTTAGCTTGTTTTTCAACATTACTTTACAACCAAATCACATGCCATTTGCCTCAAAATTACAGCTTAGTGATTATCACTACCATCTTTATTATATGTTATTTAATGGGTACGATATTTGACTAATGAAATTAACCAAGGCACCAACCTGGGATTCATTGAGCTCCGGTTTTTACCTTAGCTTGGTCTAAATTTTAGAAAATAAATTTAGGGACATCATTACTTTTATCTGTTTCTTTTTTCTGATCACCTTTTACTTTATTATTAGTCAAACTAGACAATAATCTTTTTTATTTAATGGTATTGATCACTTTCACAATGATAAAATGTGTTAAAGAAAAGCTATGATAAGCTAGTCAATTGATTGGGTGGATCTTTATTTTGAGTCCAACTCGAATGAACAAAAAAAAAAATTTTATATTAACCTAATCCAATCTCTAACTCAAGATATTTTGCTTAGGTGCAATCTAACTTCACTTTTCTATATTTTAATTAAATTATCTTTTCATTTTACCATTTGTTCTTTTGTAACCTATTTTATAATATTGAAGGGTGATTTTTTTCGTTGATGTAACTTAGAATCACTCATCTACATTTTTTCTTTCATTTTCTTACTTAATAAAATGGTTCTTCTACGAAAATCTAGGTTTTATTTTATTTTTTATGTTATCGGTTTTTTATCGATGTTTGGTTTGTCGTCTATTGCGACGTTTGGTTTGTCGCTTATTGCGACGCTTGGTTTGTCGCCGGCTTGTTACTACGTGGTGTTGTTTGTCTTCTTGTTACAACGCTTTATCTTTGTAGTGGCGATTCAAAAATGCAAAACAAAATTTGATCGATCGAAGATGCTCCAATTATGACAATCAATATATTGAATAACAATTTGAATATAAAATATTATAGTCACTGTTGGTTATGCTTTGCAAGTTTGAATCAACATATCGTGTCATACCCTTTCAAAAAAATAAATTTGGATTAGTTGGATTTAATTAGGATTGATCAAAATTCAAGCTAATTGTTTGAGTTATGTTATATTATTCAAAATCAATTTACAATCCATTTTAAAAATTTATATATTTATACCAAAATTTAAATAGTAAATAAGATCAATTTAAAAATGGAAAAAGGTTTAAAAATTAACAATTTGAGGAGGAAAATTTGCCAATGAAACAACGAACCAACAGATATTGGAAATGGAGATATAAGTTAACCCAAAGGAGGACTATTTTTTCTTCAATTACAAAAATTAAATTGAATTTAGATTAAGCTTGGTTTTCAGACCTCAAGATTTGTCCCAGATCAAGTTCATACTTCGATGAGAAAACAATTCAATAAATTTCGTCATGCAGCAGCTCAGCACATAATCATAGACTTTAATTTTTTTTAATAATTTAATAAGTTATATGTTCAAAATCAATTTAATATTAGGATATTATTTCATTAATAACACGGTAACACCAGTCTTTCAGTTTTCCACTATTGATTAATATTTTATTTGTGCCTCTTCAAAAAAAAAAAATAATTATTTGTGCATTGAACATGAAAATGAAAATCGAAATTATTTCAAAATAGTGCGAAATAATTTCTTTTTGAAAATAATAAGCACAAAATTAATATCATGCTTCGTTGAGTATGATTCATTTTAGAGTATTCACCTTCTATTTTAAAAGAAATTACCATCGTTATGTTTTTCACTTTTTTACTTCTACAAAAATATCATCATCTAATGTAACAATCAAACTTATTGATTTTTATGATGGACAGAAAAATAAAGTTCTTAACCAAGAAGTCAAAGGATTAAATAATATTGAAAATTATAAATAAATAAATAAAAAGAATCAAAAGTCAACAGAAAAATGCCCCCAGAAAGGCCGCAGCAAAGGGTGAGTATGGCATTATATATATATATATATATATATATATATATATATATATATATATATATATATATATATTTATTTACTAAGAATGGGGAAAATCACATGGCTGCAAACAGAATTCAAAGCTTCCATTGCTGGAAGTGAAAGGATGTTTGTCACCTTCTGAAAAATCAGTAGATATAATAATAATAATATTATTATTATTATTATTAAGACATGTCATATTTTCTAAATCAAGATTTTGCCATTCATGTGATACAGCCAAAGCAAAGATTTGATGGATACACTTTACTAACTCTTGGATCTCTTGTTTAAGGATCATACCCGTCTTTGATGGGATCTTAAAAAGATATAGATGAGAAACCCATACATTTTTCTTGATAGGTACGTCAGATCTTTGGATACTTAATAAATTCGATGAAGATTTTTTTTTTTTTTTTAAATCTTTTCACTATGTATATTATATTATATTCCTAATTTCTGGATTCGATTTTCCATATAATCATCCCATGTTTTTTATTATTTGTTTCAAGCCTTAAGGACATAAAACCTTAAAAATTATATTTATGATACACTATATAATTAAGCATACTTAATACAAAAATTGATCCGACTTACCTAAAAATGAACATATTATTTGAATAATTGTTGAGAATCGTTTTCAATATTTGGGTTGGGTTTGTTAAGCCATTTTTAAAAAAAAAAATATTGTCCTAACTGAATTTACGTTGGGTTGAGTTGGGCAGGTTTAATAATTCATAATTGAATCAAACCTTGATTTAAATTTTATATTATTTTATACACTAATTTGATTTTATTTATTCTCTTTTAATTGGCACATATAATTTTCATGCTATTCCTTTAAGATGCATTCTTGTTTCTACTTTTTAATTATTTATCTTGAAGTTTCAATTCATTTACTATTTAAATTTTAAAATAAAAATATTAGAAAAAAACATTATGGACGTATGCAATGACAGAGCTAAAACATATTCTCAAAAGAGGCATTTAATAACAAAGAAGGGTAATAGCCCAATAATTTCATCACTCCACCATTTAAGCAGGGTAGTGGATATATGTTTTTTTTAAATAAATAAATTTATTTATTCATATTAACAAAGGATAATATCAATATTTATTAAATTAAATGCAAAATTTATTAAACTATTTATCAAATATTGAAGTGAGAAAGACATCCTTTCATAATACATTTCGTTGAGTTAAAAAAATTGTACAAATCTCGGATTGCATGATACGTTCAATCAGAGACACGTACAATCCACGTGCGGGAATTATTATAATATAAACTTTCAACCTTAATCATAAACTAAATGAGGCATAAACCTTATGCTAATCATTTTGTATTTTTCAATTGCATTGAATTGACCCATAATGAAAATGACTCATCATGTGCATTTTGTCTATGAACCAACCATTTCACTTGCTGCCATTCGGTGGTTTCATTATTATTATTACTATTATTTTTTTCTTTTTTCTTTTTGAATTATTTATTTATTTATAGAGAGATTAGAAATTCACAAGAGAGTCGTGAATCGTGATAGCGTGAAAAGGAAAGGGGGGCAAGTGGTTCAGTGAGCCTTGAAGTTGGGCGGAAACAGCCACAGTAGTTGACTGTCCTTTTCTCTTTATCTCTCATGGGGATCTCCATTTCATTTCATATGGTTTGTTTTCTTATTTTATTTCAAAATTAAATAACCGACAAAAGTCAAATAAATTGAGTTTGTACTTAAAAAAATTATTAATATAGATTGAAAAGCAAATAATGTACAGAATTAAGCGTGTAAAAGTAATATTGTAATATTTGTTTTCTCTTTATTTCTTTTAATGTTTTAATTATTAATACCGAGCCTTAAAGATGTCCCCCTCTCCCCACTTTAATCTCAACTCTTTTATATGTATAGATTAGTCATGCAGTTTGGCTAAGCTTATGCATCCACGAGAGCCTAGCTAAGATATAAGGATCTTACTATATATCAATTAAGCTATGTTGGATTTACATAAATAAGACTCTCAATTTCTTCAATTCTTTATTTTACTTAATTCTTTTATGGTAAATATAGAATAAGATCCTAATTCTGCAAAGCAAATATCTGTAGACCTAAACTTAAACTAAGGTCAATTAATATCTACAAGTATCTGATCATCAAAGAACACCTTCTTGTTCTTCTATATCTTTCTTATGGTGCATTTTCTTCAAAATCGTGTCTCCTATTTAATATCATCTAATGAATCTTTAGTCAATATTTTATATCTAAAGTAATATATATTTCTTGAAAATTATTGAATAAAAAATATTAAAGAAAATTATTTTCGTTTTATCGTTTAACAACAATTTCAAAGAAAAATCAAATATAAATAAAATTATTTAAAAACTTATATACTTTTAATTATTTAATATTTATATAGAATAAAATAAATAAAATGAATTTGAAGCATCAAATAAAAATAATATATCATATTTTACTTTATTTTCATATATCCTTAATTTTCTTTTATTTTATAGTTTCGTCTCTTCTCTTTCCCTTATATTCTTTCTCAAATTCTATGATAAGCAAACATAGCCTTATAGTTTTTTCGATAAAAAAAAAAAACACAATTCTTATTTTTTGGAAATGGACCAAAAAAAAAAAAGGGCAAAAGTTGGAGGAATTATTTGAGGTGAAATAAAAGCTTCATTTTTTGAGTGCCCTGTGGCCAGAATGTAAGAGTACTTGGCATCATGATGATCATCCATACATTAGAATTTAGATAGTGACATAAAATTATACTCCTTTCAAAGCTTTTCCTTTTCTAAGTTCTTATTTAATAAAGGAATAATTTTGAATACTTTAAAATGTTAAAACTAGAGCTATCCAAAATATGAAAAGTAAATCATTTTTGTTATGGCTTTGATAACCATCGTTATCTATTATTCACGATTTATTTATCCTTCTAACTTAATCTCTCACACTTTGCTTTCAAGTTTCATTTACTTTCTTTGAAATGTTAAAATTAATTAAAAAATTGACTCCTTACACATGTATTTTTAATTTTTATTTAAAAATTAGATAAAAATTAAAAGATTGATTTTAGAAAAAAATTGCTTTTGTTGGAAATTATAATTATTTTCATTTAACATTTCAAAGTATAGGAGGTAAATGCATGAGGTTGAGTTGGAAGGGTAAATAACATCGTTGGAATGATAGATATCAATTACCACCACAACAGTTGGAAAAAGAATTACTTTTCATGTTTTGGATAATGTAAAGGGATTGGATTTTAACATTTTTAAAGAATGTAAGGAAGTGAGGATACAGAGTGTTAAATATTTAAAAGGTAGAAGCATATGGAGGGAAGAGGTTTTGAGTTTGAGTCCTAGAAGAATTAATTACAAAAATGGTATCACAACTTTTATATTTTTTTTTATTTTGGTACCTCAACTTTATTTTTGTTCAATTAAGTATCAAAAGTTTTTTATTTTTTATATTTTGATTGTATCCAGCTTTATTTTTTGTTCAATTAAATGTCTAGAAACTTTTTTTATTTTTCGATTTTTTTGTCACCAGCGTTATTTTTGTTCGATAAAATATACAGCTTTTATTTTTCTATTTAGGTGTACGAACTTTATTTTATTACTTTAATTTTTGTTCAATTAAGTATTTGGCGGCTAATCAAAGTGTATAAAGTTTTTATTTTTTATATTTTGGTGTATCAACTTTATTTTGTTCAATTAAATGTCCTAAACTTTTTTATTTTTTATTTTTTGAGAAGAAAATGCCTTTGTTTTTGTTCAACAAATATGGCTTGCATTTTTCTATTTAGGTGTCTGAACTTTATTTTATTACTTTTAATTTTTGTTCGATTAAGTGTTTAATGACTAATCAAAGTGTATTTGGATGAGAAAAAAATTATATGAAATAACAATTCTATCGTATAAAAATAATGAAATTATAAATATTCACGGTGATCTTAAAACTTAATATCTGTTGTTACCAAAAGAAATTGATAAAATTTGACTACTATAGTTGAGATAAAAATTAAAATTTTCTTAAAAAAATAAAATATAACAAATTTAAAAATATTGAAATAATTAAAAATATTTAATTATTACCTTTTTTTTTCTAAGTATTATTTGAAAAATTATATATTAATAATTAAAAATTAGATATTAATTTTTTTTTACAATAATTAAAATAATTTTTATGCAGTAATAAACATATAACAAAAACTTAGCTAATGTGGAAAATAATAATATTATCATTTCACCTCATTAATAATGTTATTAAAATAATTTCATCATTTTTTATATGATAAGAATGTTATTTGGATGCAATTTTTCTTATTCAAATATTCTAAAAAGCTTTTATTGGTCATGAAGCATTTGATTGAACAAAAATGAAAAATTCAAATATTTGATTGAATAAAAATAAAGTTGAGACTCGAAAATAGAAAAAAATAAAGTTGAACAATTAATTGAATAAAAATAGAATTTAAGATACCAAATAGAAAAAAATCATAAAGTTAGACACTTATTAAAAATAAAGTTTGGACAATAAAACAAAAAAAAAAAAAGGAAAAATTGAGACACTATGATAAATAATAATAGCCTATTCATGATTATTTCCTTGGTCAATATAACTATTAAGAGCAAGGTACCATTACTTTTTTTTGGAATCAAATACAATTTACCTTTGAATTTAATAAAAACACATAACATTTATTTAGTTTATTAAAAGTATTTATGCTTCAAAGAAACGCCTAGAATAGAAAATAAAAGAATAATTTTTGTTTTCTAAATATTTACTTTATATAGAAAATTTTATTTATATTTGGATGTCGTAAAATTGGGAGAAAATAGAAAGAGAATAGAGAGGAAAAGAGCTCTGAGTCTATCTCAGTAGTAAAAGATTAAGATAGATATATAAGATAATCATGATTGAATCGCTATAAGAATATATCTTTAATATAACATGCAAAGTGAGTAAGTAAAAAAAAAAAAACAAGGAAAAATAAAAGAAAAAAACTTAACATAAATAAAATAGAGTTAAATTAGGATATTATTTTAACTTACTCTTTTTTCACTTTTAATCACTTATGCATACTATTACAAAGATTCCATCTAATTCTTTTGTGCGTCGATCTTATCCCTTTCTGACTTGAAGAGTCTAGCCTCAACAACATTTTTATTCTTATTTGAAACTCATTTATTTATTTTAATTCATCAATATAAAATTAAACAATTTAAAAATATACAAGTTTCTAAATAAATTATATATATATATATATATATATATATATATATATATATATATATATATATATATATATATAATGATTATAAATAAGTAATAAAAGATTTTTTAAAATAAGGGTGATCCAAAATTATCTTTAATCTATTTGAAATATTTTATAATATAATATGTATTAGTAAGCCCCTTATGGCTTGATTCAAATGGTAAAAAGGTAAAATATGTTTTCAATAGATCCCATATTTGAATCCAAATATAAAGTACTATAACATTGTTATGAAAAATAAGAAATAAGTAAGAAAAAAAACATAGGTGATAGAGTAATTTTTAAAAAATTTTAAAGATTTATGATTGTAGTGGAAAGATGTTTGATATAGAAATTTTTATACTTATCTCTTATGTCTATTTTGAATCAAATAAATTTCCCACATTATTATTATTTTTCTACCATATAAGAGTTTCTATAACTTACATATATATATATATATATATATATATATATATATATATATATATATATATATGATATATATAAATATTACTAAAAAACCATTTTCTTATATATATATATATATATATATATATATATATATATATATATGATATATATAAATATTACTAAAACCATTTTTTTTTCTTTTTTTGTTTTGTGAAAATTACTAAAGCCTGTTTAGGTGGACTAATGCTTTCACTAGTTGCAACACTCCCTCTCAATTTTAACCCTGCACTAACACTTTCACTTCACACATTGGGTCGTACAATTTTCAAAAATTCATTATATCTATGGCTATTTCTGATCTGCCCTCTCTGCCTTCCTTCTTCCTCTCTCTTTCTCTTTCTCTTTCTCTTTCTCTTTCTCTCTCTCACAGGATAAAAGTGCTTTCCTGGCTTCCCTCTTCTTCCCTCTACTAAAGAAAGAAGATATCTTCAAATTAAGCTCTCCAAAAAAGGAAGAAGCTCCTTAAATAAAGAGAAGGGGGCCACACCACCTCTCTCTCTCTCTCTCTCTCTTCATACAGGAGACATGAGTCTTCTTCTTCTTCTCCTACTTCCCATCTGGGTCTTCATTCCTGCGTTGTTCTCGCTTCCAGTTCATGCCAGGCTTGACCCTTCTGTTTCCACCGTTTATGACCCTCTTCTTCCTTCTCACTTCCCTCCCATTTCTCAAATTTCTGCACAATTGGAAGCTGCTTCTCCAGGTATTCACTCAGCTATTCACTCTATGTCTCGCATTGACTGCTTCTTTTCTCGGTTTCAGTATTTGATGGTCTTCGTTTTTTGCACTTCTTTTCACCATTTCCAAAAATGGGTCATGGGTAATGGGTCTCGGGTTTGTTTTTTTTTATAACTCGGACACAAATTTTGAAACCCCAAATGCATTAAGTGTGGGTATGTTGCAGAGCTTTGGCAGTTTACAGGATGTAAATCATTGTTTTGTTGCTGAGAAATGTGGTAACAGAAAAAAGAAACAACTAATTGGGATTTAGTTCCTCATCGTGGGTGATGGATTTTCTTGCTTTGTTTATTATTTGTTTGAAGAGCTAGTGGGTTTGTCTTTTTGCGAGATTCGAGTTCAAACTTGCAACCTTGACTGCATTGGATAGATGAACGCTTTCCAGATTTGTTAATTTTAGTGGGAAAATATGTTTGTTCTTTTCAAATTTTGAGTCTGCTTTGTTTGGTTGAAGAATGCAGGAAAAGAAGAGAAACCTTTTTGAAACTTGGTTTTACATTGTGGGAAAATATCTTTCTAGCTCCATCCATCTTTTCCATATTACTTTATTTATAAATTCAAACAAGAATCTTGGAGCCCCACTTCCTAAATAATCGATATATTTCTATTCCTTTTTTGTGTTACTGGTACTATGCATTTACAATTTACAAATTAAGTTTATGATTGGATTCTTGCTGAAAATTTTGAAAGAGAATCAAAACCACAACTTTACGTTGAATTTTCTGGGGACTAAGAAAACAAAAAAAAGCGCGCCTAGTTGCTTCGATGAAGCTATCTAGCTTCGTTGAGTTGATTTTGTTCTATAATAATCCAAAGTAATGTGAAACACGAGGTTCATCTTTTTCTTTTCTTTTCTTTTCCTGTCTTCTCATAAATAGAAAAGAAGATTGCTCCTTTTATTTTTGGTGTCAAATCAAATTTCCGAGTCTTTTTATTAGATCAATGCTTGCTTTATATGTCTGGTGATTGATAATATCATCCAGTTGATTAGGGTTTGAATGCCTGAGACAAATTAGCTATACAAATCTATCATATTGCCTTAGTTCTTAATGCATTGAACAACATGAAATTTTGTTTAAATCCATTTGTGTCACTGCCTATTTACTAGATTTTTTGCAGAGATGAAACTTGTGAACTCACTAACATAAAATTTTATTTGACCCTTCTTTCGGCTTTGAATAATTTTTTCTCTAGTTTCTTCAACCTGGATACTTTTCTTAGTCACTCCTTTGTAATTTCTACTGATACCAGGAATGCCAGAGATTAGAGTAGTAGTGCACCATCAGGATGTGAACAAGAGAATCCTTATAGCACTTATTGTTGCTTCCACGCTTCTTGTTGGAATTTTTCTGTTTCTATCTTGTTTCTGGATCCAGAGGCAAAGAAATTTGAAGAATTCGGGTCGAAAAAGGCAGCAAAGCTTGGGTATTTTCTGTTTCCAAGCTTTTCATATTTTTCATTTTTGTGGAGTTACAGTGTTTATACCCCTTTTTCTAATTCTTTTCCTTTTTTTCATCTTTTGTGTTGAAATCTGAAGAGTCTGCCAAAGGTCTCTCATTAGGTCCAATCTTGGGTAAATTCAATTCCTTAAGGGCCAATGGTAAGAAGGATTCAGTAACTGTGATTGAATATCACCTGCTAGTAGCTGCAACCAACAATTTCAGTGAAAGTAATGTCTTGGGGGAGGGTGGTTCTGGTCGGGTTTATAAAGCTCGTTTTAATGAGAACTTCTTTGCGGCTGTGAAGAGACTAGATCGTGGTGGGCAAGATGGTGAAAGAGAATTTGAGGCAATTTTTACTAGAGTTCTCCTTGGTTTTTGAATGGCTTGTTTTTAATTTCCTTTTGATATAGGATTGGTTTTCAATTTATTGATTGGAATTGCAGAATGAGGTTGCTTGGTTGAGTAAAATTCAGCATCAGAATATGGTTTCCCTTTTGGGCTGCTGCATCCATGGTGAAACTCGGTTTCTTGTTTATGAAATGATGCAGAATGGGTCTTTGGAAGCCCAATTACATGGTAAAATTCCTAACTATTCTCCATTTAAAGCGGAAGAATGATAAGATGATTGAAAAATGAAATTTATTCTCTGTTCATCTTAATTATTCTTGTGATTTTATTTTAGGACCTACTCATGGATCAAGCTTTAACTTGGCATCTCGAATGAAAATTGCTGTTGATGTTGCAAGGTAAGTCCGTAATAAGGTCTCTTCTTCTCTTGTATAAACATAAATACCGTCACCATGATTGATGTTCCACAGAGGATTAGAGTATCTTCATGAGCACTGCAACCCTCATAATGATCCATAGGGTGAAATCATCAATGTACTTTTGGATTCCGACTTCAATGCCAAGAGTATGTTCTATATATGATTCATAGAATCTGGTGTGTATCCAAGAATTGCAGTTCATGCATGTATGTGAGCATGAGCATGTGTGCTGTTCTCTTAGGGTGGGTCCATCCATTTCTAATGATTTTTTGTGTCTGATTCAGCTTTCTGATTTTGGCCTTGCCATAACTTCTGGGACCCAAAATAAGAACAATTTAAAGCTTTCAGGGACGGTGGGCTATGTGGCCCCGGAATATCTCTTAGATGGTATGCCTAAGCTCTTTCTCTTAATCTCTGCTACAAGTATCTGAGTCTCTTTTTTATTTTTATTTTTATTTTTAATCAGAGAAGCACAAGCATATGATAAATGCAGGCTGGCTTCATCTTTTTATTTCTTGCAATATATTTCACTTATTATCTGCTCATTTGTTCTTTATGTGAACCCTCTGAGCTTCTGTCATGTGCTGGAACAGTCCCTTTTCTGATCGTCCAGTCTCTCTTGTACATTTACCCGAAAATTGGGCAGCAAATGCCATTATGACTTTATGATACTTTCCAACACAGCGATACATTTATTGCTAGTGTGGTAAACTTAAAACTGTTGTCACAAAATTCTCCAATTTTGAATAATTGTGGAAGTAATCTGTGTGTAATCTGTGATATATAACCAGCACTGTTCATGAATGCTCAGATAATTTCAGAAACGTAATTTCAAGAATCTCAGGTTTTTCAGAGTTTATCCTAAATGAGGTTATGTCCTTTTCACGTAGACAGGTCTGCCTTCTCTATAAGCTAAATATTTTTTCTATCAAAGTCTTTGTTATTCACTGACTTTCTTTACCTTTTTTTGTCATCTTCTTTAATTAATTTCCAGAACTTGACTCAATTTTGACAACAGCACATCAGAGTGGGCAGATCTGAACTTATCTCCATATACAATTGTTTGTACAAAAAATAAAAAACAAAACAAAACATAGATACTGCGTATGCAGTCAAGTAACAATACCATCCAGAAAACCTTTTAGTTTGCTGTTGAAATCAGGGAATCCTATGACATTTTGATATAGAATGTACTCCAGCCTGTTGTCTTGGAAAATGGTCTCTGGTGTAAAAATAAAGGCGGCCATCGAAACTTATTTATAAGCAAATATTGATCTTGTGCTGCACAGGTGATGATGGTATCATCTTTGTTAGAAGCATATTCTGGATCTAAATCTCTGATGCAATGGAGCTCAATTTTTACTGAAAGGATTTTACGACTTAATTTTTTTTTTTCAGGAAAATTAACTGATAAAAGTGATGTTTACGCTTTTGGAGTTGTCCTTTTGGAGCTTCTGATGGGAAGAAAACCAGTGGAGAAGACAGCATCAGCTGAATGCCAATCTATTGTCACATGGGCAAGTTTTCTTTCAACCCCTTCCTAACCAGCCATCTTTTGAGGAAATTTATTAGATCTTGAGTACTTGGAACTGATAATTCAACATACCATTCTTAAAATGCAGGCTATGCCTCAGCTCACTGACAGATCAAAGCTTCCAAACATTGTGGATCCGTTATCAGAGATACAATGGATATGAAGCACTTATATCAAGTTTGTTGAACATAGCACATTTAAATACATTGTGAATTTTCTCTTTTAGTTGCTGAATCGAACTTTGAAATTGCTACTATGTTCAGGTAGCTGCAGTAGCAGTACTGTGTGTTCAACCAGAGCCAAGTTACAGACCATTGATAACAGATGTATTGCACTCCCTTATCCCTCTTTTACCTGTTGAGCTTGGAGGATCACTAAGAATGACTGAACCTTTGCCCCCAGTCCGCGCCGAGCCTTCTTCTCATTGATTAATTACATATAGAGACTTGCTGCATACAGTGAGAAGGTGCACCTTGTGTGTTGATCTCCATTGTCCAAAAGCCGCCCCGAGCCATCAAAGCTATATTTTTGCTAGTGTTTTTCTGTTGTTACTTCTCTGATGATCTTTTTCTTCCATACCTCAACCCAGAGAAGTAATGGCATGAGAGGATGGATTACAGTTGTAAATGGACTATGATTGTTTCATAGTATTTATTCTAAAACCTGAGTTTTTGGGTTATTTGGACAGGGATTTTCCTGGAGATGATTTAGTAAGTAGTCCTATGAGAAAAGCATGGAGGGTGATAACTTTTTGAAGCATTGTAGGAAACTGATTGCTGTGCTTATCGGCATTCCTCATTTGAGCCATTTGCCTACAGGTGCATTTACATTCATTGGATTTGTAGCCTATAATCAAATCTTGCTACGTCCAATGTGAATATAGTTTATTAACTTGGTTTGATTTTTTGTTGGAAGGTATTGACCAGAGAGTTCTAGAAGCTCTTGTGTGTGTGTCAGTTCAGAAAATCATTTCTATTATGAGCGTGTTGAGCACACTTGTAAAAAACTTCTTTCATATATACGTAGTCTACGTTTGAATTAAATTCTCCCCATTCTGTCACAAAGTTCAATATGGTATCAGAGCAGTGAAAAGCCTTCAATGGCGATATCGCCATCTTCTCCTTCGTGGGCAACACCCATTCCTTCTTCTGCAAGTCTTCCCATGCATGGTGATACCAGCTACGTTAACACTCTAAACATCCGGTAGATCGATCAAACTATGCATTTGGTGATCTCAGGTCTTGCCTTCGATAAGAGCCACATGACCTTGGGGATTTTTACTTGGCGCACGTAAGCCTCCTGAGTTTCTTCTGATTCCTCCAAATTCTGCAAATTCTTCTTGTAATCTGATTGTCTCACCCCTGGATCAGCTGGATCAGTTTCTAATGAAACTGGTTGCTGTCCTCTGTATCTGAACAAATGCTTGTATGTGGTTCACTGCCAAGACGTCACCCAGAAATCTGAATGTTTTGATCAATTATTTTCAACAGATCAAAGCACGCATCCTTCAGTTGAGATTTTCATTGCAAACTACACAGAAAAGTTGCTGATTCTGTGGAAAGTACATCTATAAACAGCAATAATGGTCTGTATCAGCTCCATTTACACACCATTCCAGTTGCTCTGCTTCACCAGACTGGTCCCTTAATATGAATTTAGTTATTGCTTGGTTTGATTTCGAACGCTATTTTAAAAATAAAACTTTATGGTATATATATATATATATATATATATATGGAAAAGTAGATAATAGAGATAATTTGAAATGCGAAAATAGGTCAGTCCAATTTGTTAAATTTTATTCGATTAAACTTTCCAACCCCTTGGCTGAGATTAAATGGGCAAAAATACTTCTCAAAGTTGTTAAAAATAGTATTCTTCAAATACAAAATAAGGCAATAAACAGAAATAACAAATTGTGTTTTATCCTTCAAAGAGTGATAAATTAGATTTAATTATTTTGCATATCTTTATTTGATTTTTATAAATATTAAAATTTAAATATACAAGGTGTAAATAATTATACGTGGATGAGTCAAGATAGTGATTATATATATAGAAAAGGCTCCCTTCCAAGAGACTCAGCAGATTGAATTAATCCAATGAAGCAAACAAAATAAAAACCAAAAACCAAGAATACATATTGAAGATTGAATAATTTTCTCTTTGTCCAAGGAAATTGAAACTTGTAGAAATTACATCCAAAACACACATTTCCTCAGCTTCATCGATATCCTTACTTTCTCTCCCACCCAAACATCATTTCCCTCCCCAAGATAAAAGGAAACACAGAAAAGCCAAATGAAATCTAATTTCAAGTCCGTCTCCCAACAATCGACGGCGCAGCGGGAGTCGAGAGGCATCGCTAGCCTGAGAGTCGGTCTTGTATCCAAACTAAGTTCCAATGGTGCTTAGTCTAAGGAAGATTAGGGTTTGTAGTGGTTCGCCGTTGGTAGTTCCGGTCAAAGTGGATGGGCCAATCAGCTTCTACTTCTGCGATATCATCTGGATCTAGTCGTCGAGGTTGCAATCATCATCATCGGTCGGAAGCAAATCAATGGTTACAAATATCTTCGATGTAGACCGAAAAACACTCGGATTTCAGCAGATCAATGAGAAGTTTGACTACACCTCGATTGCCGGACGAATGCTTGACCTGCATTTTCGGTCGCTTGGATCTGGTGATCGCAAACAATAACTCACTCGTTTGCTGGCGATTGCTGCAGTTGAGGTCAGACCGTCGCCAGACTTTCTCTCAATACCAACGTCGATCTACTCACCGTCGTTCCTTCTTTGTTCTCTAGGTTAGAGGCGGTGACGAAACTCGCTCTCAAATGTGATCGTGGTTGTAGATCTGTTACCATCGACGACGATACTCTTATCCTCATTTCTCTTCGGTGCAGGAATATGACTCGTCTCAAACTTCTGTGCTTCCCGCGAATTTTTTGAAGGGGAGACGGTTTGAAGAAGAGTGCCAAACAGTGCACCGACAAGGAATTTGGTTTGAAGGAGATAGGGTGTCTAGGGTTTTCATTGCAAAAAACTAGAGCTAGGCAAAAAAAATTTGTTTTTATATATAATTATTTAAAAAAAGGACAATCGGGTTGGCCCGACCTGAACCCGAATGTGCTATGAGCTTATTCAGGGTCGAGCAAATAGGTTTGGGTTCAAATTGAGCCACCATTTTTCAGCCCATCCCTCAAAAAATGTGGGCCATCCCACTTTGAACCATTGAACTTGGTCCATATTCTCATCTCTAAGGAAAAGCAGGTTTATATACACTCATAGAAGTATTATTGCTCATAAATGATGAACAAAGACTTTTAGGGTGGTCAGTACCATGAAAAAGTAATTGCTCTTTGGTTAAAGTTTCAAACTTGAAAAAAACCTAAATTGCCACTATTTATGTCTTCCACGTCATCTACACGCAAAAAAGAAAGAAAAGTTAGAGCTACAAACCTTTGAACTTCTGAATATCCGAACACTTCATCTTCATTGTCGAACATCCAAACCGTTGAACACTTTGTTTTCCCCTTTGATCTTCTCACCCATCATCTTCTCCATTTAATATTCTTCTTTCATCTTTCATTCATTTTGGTTTTCAGAGGACATTTTGTGCATTTCGCCTATACCAAAAGCTAGGGCATTTGGCATTTGGAAAGTTTATCCTTCAATCTTTGACATTCAAGGAGGAAAGGAGGTACGTGCTAGATCTTTCTAAACTCTGGGGTCTTACTGTATTGCTTCGATAAATGGGTCATATGATTTATTCAGATAGGTTTGTTTGAAAGATCTTTTGTAAAGTGTTTCTCTAATCCTTAGTGCATCTTCTTTGGGCAATGGTCATTTTGGTTTTGGTAGAGATAGATGCAAATTTCCATATTTTATGTATGTTGTTATGCAAAAATTACTTCTTTTTGACCTTCGGGAATGTTATCTTGTTAAAATTTTTACAATTTTCTTTAGGTAATGATTGTTTTTTTGTACAGTTCAGTTCTTCCTTGTATAATCCCTGTATATATCTTGGGTGCATCTCGACTCTTTTCTGTTTGCTCTTAATATACAGTCTAATCTTGACTTATCACAAAAAAATAAATGTGGAAATGAAAAATGAAGAGATTTATGGAGCTACTACCATAGCTTATATTCTATAACCTGTTGGATCACATTCTGTAACTTTTATATTTAATACCATAATAATGTTTTATGTACTCTTTATAATTGTAATATTTACTACCACCAATATATTGGATAAACTACGTAATTGATATGCCTACCATAATATGTTTGATCTTCTCATAAATGGCGTAATATTTACTACCATAATATATTGGATCTCTCTTAGTAGTATTATATTTATTACCATAATATGTTCGACCTACTACCGTAACTGTATTTACTACCATAATATATTGGATCTACTACCGTAACTGACATATTTACTATCATAATTCAATTGGTTTGTGTGCTTTTTTTTTTTACTAGACACTGTTCATATATGTTTAAAAATTTGTAATTGGCATAGAGTTATGAATATACTAACATAACTATCTTAAATGACTTAACAATGGGTTCAATCTACTATTGCCAAATGTCTTATCTACTATCATAATAGGTTGGATGTTGGTGATAAATTATGGAAAAACTTATTCATGATATAGTTAAGAATCTAAATCATAGGGCGATATGTTCAATAGCAGTTGAATATGTAACAACGAGTCTTCAAATTGAAGAATTTGGTGAACAATTTTTTTAGATTTGAAGAAAGATGACAAATAAAATATTCTATTATGTCTGTGAAAGTGGCGAATTGATGTGGGAGTACAAATGGGTTATTTAGATATAAGGGTGGTCAGGTAATCACATTGTATGTGAATGTGCAAATTTCATATACCAAATTTGTCTCAAAATTTTGTGGTAAGTTTAATGTTAACCCAAATTAAGTGAAAATGCACTACACATGTAAATTTGATCCTTTAATGAAGATATTGTAAACAATGATAAAGAAGCTGGCAAAAAATATTTAGATTCAATGACCGTGTTGTATCGCACATTACTTGTCTTGGGCCTCGAATTACCACTGGTTGGTGTAACCCCATTTACAAGGTATACTAAATTTAATTAACAATTGTTACGAATATATCGCACATGATAAACCTGACAGTTGAACAATGATTAAAGTTTTCCCATGTCTTGTTAATAGTGAACCCACACATGTCGTTGCCTCTAATTCCAAAAAACATCAATAGATCTTTGGATGTTTCTGCAAATGCCCCAACATTTGAGTATGATGGTTTGTCTAATAGAAGTGCTGAAACAGACATAGTTCAACGTAATTCAATACATCTAGGTCAATATGCCATTATGGGTAGCGAACAAACATTTCCAAATGCATCTACCAGGATGCGTTATGTAAACTTTTAAATATTTTATTTCCATTAACTACTGTAATATAGGTAACAAATTTGAACAATTTTTTTTTTATGTTTGGTGTAGTTCTTTATTCTTGTTTGCATTCATGTGGTAAATATTTGAGGTTATGATGCAAGGACGGGACTGTGATGGATGGTCTAACGGTTTGGGTAAGTTAGAGATGAGTTTGTGGTAGTTTAAGGGTATATGATACAACTTAAAAGGAAAAGGGACAAGTCTGGTTCCAAAGGTTTTAGGGATTATTTGGAGTTTATATATGATGGAATTAAGGTTTAGAATGGAGGATTTTGGGTTTGGAAAGGTTCGGGTTTGATTTACTGCAAAATGACCTTGGTTTATGCTAGTTTGCGGTTTTCAGGTTTTTCTAAGGTAGGCTAGGGCTATGTACGAATTTGGGGTTTCACTAAGGTTAGGGGTGATGGTATTTATGATTTCTATGGTGAAACAAAGTATATGGAAATATTTTAGAAGTATGGAACTAGATTTGGAAAGTTGTAGGTTAAGGTTGGAAATTTGGTTATGGAAAGGTGAAAGAGAAGATGATGAGATGAATAAAGGTTATAGAAGGATATTAACTTACTTCCTGACCTCCACCAAGAGATAAAAATGAGTATTCAAGTCGCAAGGGTCCCACAAGAGATTAGAGAACGAGAGATCCCTTGTAGCAAGGAATCCACACAGGGATAAGCAATGACTCGTCGTTGAGGGTCACGAGATAAAAGAACAGAGAGAACTCTTACAAAAAAGAAATCTGAAAATATTATTAAATTTGAACTGATTGTCAAAGACTACATTAGGGGATATATATAGCCCCATACTTTCTAATTCAAATAAAGAAACTTTTATTTTGACTTGAAAATGAAGACTTTTTAATTGAAATAAAGCAACTCCTAAAAGCAAATCTTTCTAAAAGGAAATAACAACTCTTACTTTGACTAGGAAACAAACTTTCTAAATTAAATAAAGAAACTACTACTTGGATTTTGAGAACAAATCTTTCTATAATAAAACAATTTCAAATCAAAATAGTAACAAGACTCAAAATACTTGGATATAGAAATATATTTGGTGTCTCCAAGGTTTCAACACCTCCCGAATTCGAATTTTCCATAATGAAGATCAAATTCCCAATGTTTGTTGTAGAAGCTCCTGCATCAGCTTATCGAGTTGAGTTATTGTCTTCTTTGCCCCTATCTAGAGGCATCAAGATTACCTCAACATCAAAAAGAATTACTTATGCATTTGGTCGATGCATGAAGGAGTATGAAATACATTCAACATCCGACTATGACAAATTTGAACACATTTGTCTAGATATTCCTCAAACAAGACAACGAGAGTATGATTTATAAGTCTATTAAGTAATATAAGGCTTGTGTAGTATTTCTTTCTATATAATCATTAAAATGAATATAGTAGATAACCATCGTTTTATTAATACATACAGTCTGACTGTGGCATGTTTTTAATAAAAATACATAGAAACACTGAAAATGGTTTTTGATAGTGATGAGGATTGCTACGATTTGTTCTAACCTTAATGATGTGGCTATATATATATATATATATATATATATATATATATATATATATATATATATATATATATGAAATAGATAAAATGACAATAGGGAACTTCATTTATTCTTAACATCAAATTTATGTTTGTTGGACAAACACACACTTACATATATGATTACTTTCTCATATTTTTGGACAAAGATTTGTACTAAAAAGTTTTAATGTATATAGTTTACACATCTCTTTGTCATTGAAATGGCATACTTTTATTCAAATTATAACTAATAGCATAAAAACACATAAAATAACAAATAAAAAGCTTAAAATATGCGTTGGTGCAAATCTGCTAGATATGTCCCAAGGCTGTCCGAATGAACCAAGCAGAAGCATTGTGCGTCCACCTTTCGGGCGGACACATTTCAGTGCTTTTGTTTCATCGTCCCAGCGAATTTTGATTGTGTCACATTCAGCAGACATATTTCAGTGCGATAGTGTTTGTTTTTTTTACTTAATGCTGAATAAAATTTTTTTTGAGCTTAATGCTGAATAGTACTTAATAGCATTAAGTATTAAGTTATTTGTTTTTTAACATTGGGTAGTAGTAGGGATGATGGGATGGGTATTTTGGTTCGCTCTAGCTCTTAATGGGACGGGTTTGATTTAATTGTAATCGGTTTTAGGGTTTGAGTTGTTTTCTCCAAATCAGGCGGCTTCGGGGATGGTTTGGTATTGTTACTCACGTCATGGTGCTATTTAAAAATAATTTTTATTATTTTATTTTATACTTTAATATAAATAATAATAATAAGAATATTTTTAATAATAATTTATAAAAATTCATAATATTTTTACATTTTTTTATGAGGAAATATATTAATTTTAATATAACTAAAAATAAAAAAGTAAATATAAAATAAAAAATAAAAAATAAAAGAAACAAATATAAAATGTAAATGGGTGGTTGAGAATTTTGTCCTGTGCCCCATTATTTTAAATAGAACAAGGTTGAAAATTGAAAAAAAATAAACAAAAATTTGGGTTAGGATGAGGCCCTCGTCCCAAGCCCTCCGTTAATAAATCTTTAAGTAGTATGTATTCTTGGCCCTTCTCGCTTGGTAGGCGTGATTGAGTTTTAACTTATTTTGGAGGAAAATGACATTTTGAATAGAAAAAGTACAAATATTTTCATTTTCTATTCGAACTTTTTAAAGAATTTCGGCAATAAGTGGTATTTAAAAAACAAACGAACTTCATCTTTGAAAGCTATTTAGCTTTACCATTAAGTCAAAATAAACAGCCTGTTGTGTTTCATCTTTAGAGGCATTTATATTTTGCCCCATTAGTCGGGCTACACATTTAGTGCGATCCATATTTATGTCAATTTGACAAATCCCTTTTTTTTTAATGCCCTAAAATTAAAACATGTACTCAATAAAACAGATTAGTAGCGGGTTGGGGGCTAACTGCTTGTACAAAGTTGGTTTTAGTATGAGTTTCCACAACAAAGAGTTTTAATTCTTGAAAGTTAAGTGCTTGAAAATGCACTTTTGAGTGATATAGTAATAAGTTTGTATGTTATGGTAGTAGTTTGATAAATTATGTATAATGCTATGTAAATGAGTTTTGTATTGAATGCATTTCTTATCTTATATGAATAATAATGGAATGACAACTACTAGTGCCCGTATATGTACTGGTTTTGGTAATTTGCTGTATGCTTTTAAATCTACAAGTTATGGCAATAGGTTTAGTATATTACGATAGTAGATTTGTCTGAAATTATAGTAAATACGATTTGGGACCAATTTGAAGCTTCCATAACTCTAAATGTTATCTAACTTCATCTTTCTATAGTCATGTAATCAAATTTCTCTCATTTTCGAAGAACAAACCACGATGGACAATGCAACTTATGAATTACAAATTCATCATTGACATTGTGGAGCAACAAAACAAACATCATAATGAAAAAAAAAATCAAAATCTAACCAAATAGAAGTAAATAAGGACCCTTACCAGCAAAAGAAGAAGATGGGAGAAGATTTGATAAAATCGGAAAAAAAAACAAGGAGAACAAAAAAATTGTACCTTGAGAAGGAAGGAAGCCACGAAGGGAAGAGAAAGGGTTGGCCAGAATGAGGGACGAAGGACGATGGTTGGAGGATTATTGACTGTCTTCTCTCTCTGTTAGTCCTTCATCAGAATCGCGTTTGAAGAAGAAGGGAGAAGTGATTTTCCACTTTCTCTTTTGGAAACTGTAGATGACGTGGAATACATGAGGGCAATTTAGGGTTTTATGTTTGACTTTTAACAAAAAACAGTATTTATGAGTGTATATTGTTAGAAATTTTTAATTTATAATTGATTCATATAATTTCGGTATTGATAATTGTTATGCGTACAATTACCACCACGGTGATGATTAGTGTAGTATTTAAGACAATTATCAGTTGATTAATAAATCCTCCGTCTTAGATTCGTTAAAATTTAAGTATTTTAGTGTGTTTGTTATATGAGTAAATGTCTTAATAAAGACATTTAATAGTAATATTAACTTCTTCATATTCTTTGCGGCTTTAATAATATTTAATATTAGTAACTCTTATATTCACCTTTATATATATATATATAAAGGTATAAGCCAGCATTTCCAGGGGTTTTTTGATTCGAAAGTCGAATAAATCAGATCCTTATATCATCAAAGGCGATTTTAAGTGTTACGGATCACGGCATAGGAAAAACTTATATATATTATTACTTGGGGATATTCAATTATCGTGATGGATTCTTCAAGTAAGTTTTCTTTTCATTTTTAACAGAATTATGCCATGATTGTTAAATTGGTTGATTTAATTGTTCTATTAGGATCCAAATTGTTCATCGTTTCCAAAAATTTTGACAAATTTTGGTATCTGAGCCAAGTTTAATAGAAATTCAATTACCAATTTAGGGTTTATGAGAATTTGGGTATTTTCTCAATTAAAGTTAATTGTAGTTAATTGATGTTTAAATTAGCTATTTATAGCATAATTAACTTGGGTTTTAATTTGAATTAACATTTCGGTTTAATATTTGAATTGATAGTTCGACATTCATCATGTGGTCAATTGTTCTCGAGTGTGATTTTGAATGTTTTATATAAATATTCTTTGCTTGGTTTTAATTGACCAATTGTCGATTAGTGTGATGAGAAATCGAATTGAATTTATTATGCGTCATCAATATGAGTAACACCAATGAATGCATGTTGTCGTAGAAAGAATTGATAATGCATGTGCATATATGACTTATGCAAATTTCGAGAATTGTATATGCAAATCTTTTCACATAAACCAATTTAATAATGTAGATGTTATATATTATTATTTGAGCTTTAGAAATAGGTTAATGTGAATTAAGAATAAAGATATTAAAAAGTAGTCTTTTATATGTTATTAAACTTAATAATTTAAGTTTATATGATTTAAATCTTTAATATTTTAGTAGTGCGTTAGTCACTAAAGTGGCCAGCTCGGATTAAATTAAATGATTTAAATAATATTTATAAATGTTTATTTGATATAGCGTCATAAATGACATTTAAGAATAATAAACATTTATAGTTCATTAACATGTAGTTATACGATTACCCAAAGATGAATCTTACTCATGTTAATAACAATTGAAGTAGGTTATGAACCTTATTTAATTAATATAGTGTCTGTCCGAAGATGACTTATATGTTAAATTAAATTTTGTGATTATTATATATATGTTATATGAATGATGCATATTTGGTGATTGTTGGTTGTGTTTAGATTTAGCCCAAGGTAGAATTTAAATGCAATGTTTTAGTATATATATTATAGTCGAATTGTGGTTTAAATTCAAAGTAATTAATATGTGAGATGTAAATGTTTGCAACGTCTCTAATGTGATTGCCAATGGTATCCATTTAATGGACATAACTATGATATTGGATCAAATATGTCAAGCTAAATGCGGCCTTTTAGGTTTCGATTCAGCTCTGGTGTGGATGAACCCACTAAACCGATCTTGGTTGGAAGCGAGCTCAGAAAATGTGGGAGAATTGGGAGAGGTCAAATGGGCTTATGATGGGCTTTTCTTAAACAGCATCAGCGCCTAATGTTAAGCCTTCGACCCAAGGCTAATGTGAGGAATTTGTGGCTGAAATTAAGAATTATTACTATAGCCCAGACATTGTGGATAAAATCTATTGTTCTTGCTCTTATTAATGATTTATCTAATAGAGAGCGCACCATAACTCCCTAGTCAGAGGAACATATTACTCACATGGTGAATACCTAGCCAAGCTTAGAGTTTGGATATGGATCTTGGTGGCCGAGTGTTGGTTGAGTTTATTTGAAATCATGTAAGGGTGATGATTTCAAGCAGTTTCAGAACACAGCCAACTTAAGGAAAATGGTCTCTTCGGATACTAAGGCCATGCTCATGCAAGAGAGGCAAGGCAAAGAGGGAAGACCTTAAAGGTCAAACTTCCTAAGCGACTTTTGCCTATTATGGTAAATCAAATCTTTCTTTTGTAGTTCTAGTGGCGTAGCTCAGTAATGAAATGGAAAAACGAGGAAGCGGTAATTTAAGGTGCAGCCCCGGTAAAGGAGCAAGGAAGGTTGAAAAAGATTACGAAATGTTTCTTTGCAACAAACTGGG
>JAEQBH010003947.1:0-178059 GCA_016808115.1 Tetrastigma voinierianum
ATTTAATTGAGTTGTTGGATGATGAAATCAAATTTTAATAAATTTGAGATGGAACACTAGGGTTAGTGTTGTCTAATGAGGCTTTGAAGAACTTCTGGACTATTTCCAGAATTAAATGGAAAAAGAAATTAAAGAAAATAAGTTTTATAAATTTATTTGGTTATAAGGAGGAGAAAATAATTTTCTAAGATTTTTACAAGTGGTAAAATTGAAGAAAATGGAAGAAAATAAATTTTTATAAATTTATTTGAGTGGAGAAAATTTTTCAGTGAAAAACTAGAAAAGGAAAATAAATTTTATAAATTTATTTTGGTTATAGAAGTGAGAAAATAATTTTCTAAGGGTTTTTATATGGTGTAAAATTTAGAAAATGGGGTTAAATAAATTTTATAAATTTATTTGAGTATTAAAGTATGGAAAAAAGTAATGATTTTAGTGATTTTTCCAATTTCTGGAAATAAATGAAAAAAAAAATTAATTAATTATTATTGTTAAAATTGAAAAAAAAAAAATCTGGAATTTGGCTACTGTCCAAATTGTATTGCAAGAAAATATTGTATTGCGAAAATATTGTATTGCAACCTAATTGAAAGTGTATTACAGGAAGAAATTTGAAAATAGAATTTGTATTGCAATAAAAAAAAATTGTATTACAACTTAGAAATTTGGCAATTTGGGTATTGCAATCCTGAGTGCCCGGCCAGTACAATCTGATCATGCGCGACACGTGGCCCCAGGCTGGCAGCGAGGCCGCGTGCGGGCGTCTTTGGCGCGCCGAGCGTGGCCCAGAATTTGAGCGCTATCTTTGGCGTAGGCGCTAGGCTAGTGAGGCGTGCGTCGTTGTGAGCGAGGCCCCATTTGCGACGGTAGGCGCGAGGGCGCGACGACGTCTGGCGAGGAGGCTAGGCGGCGTAGCGGCCGTGGCGGACCTGGCATGGGCGCGGGGCAGCGCGGCGGTATGACGGCGCTCCGAGGCGGCCGGTGGGCGGCCCGATGCGCGCTGGGTATTAACTCGGGGCCCAGACGGGGTTTGTGCACCACTGACTTAGTTTTGTGATTGACTCAGTCTTGTTCACCGAGTCACTAAATAGACTACTTGTTCATTCTGAAAAAAATTTCGGAAATTTTTTTTTAATTTAATTAAATAAAATAAAATCAAATAAATTTTGATAAAATTTTCGAAAAATAAAATTTTCAAAAGCAAAATTTTTTGAAAATAAAAATTTTGTTGAAAGCGATATTTTAACGAAATTGATTCACGTATGCTTTGAGTTATGTGTATGATTAGTGTCTCGAGAGTACGTGGTTATGCCTTGAGATCTTGTATTGGATTAACTACCATTTAAAATCGGGTTGCTTGCGGTAGTTGCGTGGAAGTCTCTGCATGGTGTAATGCGTATAGGAAAAATGGTGAATCTTGGGTTATGGACTATGACCTTAGGGAGTTGAATCTTGAGAGAATGAACAAGAGGCCTAGAACCTTCTTGAAATAATGAAATGATTAGTGGATTTGGAATTTAGCGCCCGCTTAGAAAATGAGCAGGTCGATTCGTGGTTGTCGAAATCTGTGTGTCGACATGCGCATTACTAGTTAGGCGAAGTGAATAAATGACTCTTGTTGCCATTGAGCGGTATAGATGGCTAGTCGGGCGGAGGGCGTGAGAGGGCGTCCACGAGTGCGATCGAGCACCACCGATTGTTGATCGGCCGGACTTCAGAAATTTGTAGGTGTCCACGGCGAATCTTTATGCTTCTGGTGGTATAGCGAGGTAGACGGGAAGATCTAGTAACCTTCGAGGTTTAGGGCGCATCATCC
Organism: Tetrastigma voinierianum; assembly: GCA_016808115.1. NCBI lineage: Eukaryota > Viridiplantae > Streptophyta > Magnoliopsida > Vitales > Vitaceae > Tetrastigma > Tetrastigma voinierianum. Next base: position 1,817 of record JAEQBH010003947.1, read on the forward strand.
TCTGACATTACGGGGGGAAGGGCAGATGGTGGCCAGACCGTTGAAGTTGTCTGGTCGAAAGTGTTAGAGGTTATGGAGATTACCTCAACACGACCCGAGTTAGGCTTAGGCTAGCACGTTACAGCTAGAGAATGAGAGGCCAAATATGGTGGAAATGGGCAAGGACCTCTTGAGACACGAGTCATTGTTGTGAGTTCTCTGTAAGACTGAAATTCGATTTTACGGAATACTAAAGGAATAAAGCAGTAATTTTGATTCTGAGTGTAATTTTAGTTAAAAATCAAGTAATTAATTACGTAGACCTCGGATGATGAAGCGGATTATCTGGATTGGAATCGTCTCGTGAAATCTAGTTAGCACATAAAATTTCGTAATTTTAGGGCAGTTAGGTCGGCACATTTTCGAGGCATCGCGTTTCGGGTCTGCGTCGTGTTGATTTTCGATGCAACGAAAGTCCACATTATAACATGCTCATGTGTAAGTGGTATGAGTAGAGAAATGATGAAAATGGGCCGTAGAGATGAGTCTGGAATATCAAATCTGGGAAAAGAGGGACATAAAGGTCATTAACTAAATCTTAAGTCACTAAATGACAAAAAGGGAATAGTGTTGGTCTTCCTTATCAAACCAAAAGAGCAAAACGTGAAAGGGGAACCAGTGAAAGCTGCGGGGCGAAAATGGTAGTTCACCAGAGTGAGAAGGTCCTCCTTATACAAGATCCCGACGTCGGGCCAGATTGGATTTGTGAACAGAAGGAAAACGTTCTGCAGCGGAGCGGCTGCAGCGTGGACTCCGGGATCGGGAGTTTCTTCAAACTCCTCGAGGTAGGATTTTCTCCCTACTTGTGTTTTATTCCCCATTTTAAGTGTTTTTCGATGTTTCGATTGGTTTGAGGCCGTGAGTTTGTTTGATGGTCCACAAAAACTTGAGGCCAAAGTGATATAATTTTGGAACCAAATGGAGCAGCAGTGACTGCTCCACACAGTGCTTTAGGGCTGTTTGAGTTCATTTTGTCTAATTTGTGTATTAGATGCTTGTTTGGTATGCATTGGGTGAAGGAATGGCCCAGTGGATTTCGGGTTCTAAGGTGGCAGTTGATTTGTGATTTTTCGGGAATGAAATAGCAGGGGTTTCATATTCGAGACCGATTGTTATAAGATATATTTTTATGAAAATAGGTGTTTGGTCGAGTGATTTAAATTAAATCGCTCGTGTTTGATCATTAGCCCAAGCGAGCTAATTTTGATGTTTGAGATGATAATTACATAACGTGGTTGTGTGATTTAATTTTTATGCGAGTATATTCATGTTATATATTTGCATGTGATTAGATTGTGTTGGAATTGGCATACATGCATTCCATATGCACTGAGACATCCTAGGACTATAGGAGTTAGTGCATGGTATAGGAAATCCCCCAGAAAATGGTTTCGGGTAATCTAAAATGTTAATCATCGGAGGGTAGTCCAAACTAAATAATATATCAGCCAGTCGGACGGCCCAGTTGATATATATTCATGGAGAGGTAGTCCACAGAGCAAGTAATATATCGATCGTCGGAGCGACGATTGATATATACATCGAGGTTGTCCACTAATAAGACAATAATTCTCCTTTGAGGCTTAGGCGAGTGTGGGAAATCGGTGAGGACTTCGGGATGCGAGTTGGTCATGTAGACATTCAAGTAGGATCATGCATTTGCTTGAATGTGTATTTAATTTGGAACATTGCCTTGCACTTAAGATGGTGAGTAGCCCGCAGGGCGAGATCTCCCTCTCTTGAGCTTTAGCTCACCTCGTCGTGGGATCCCACTTTGTTTTGAGGTACGAAGTGCGAGGGGCGGCTCGTCCTAGAGATTTATTGTGAAGAGAGTCGGATGTGGCTTTGGTGGTTGTACATGTATTAGAACCCTTTACGTTTAATATATGTATTGTTTAAAGGTAAGAATATTAACTCTTTGTAACTATTGGGGATATAGTTGGATTCATAGTTTGTATATGTTTATAGGTATTGTTGCATGGACGAGGCCGTTTTTATCCATATTTGTATATGTGCATATATGTTGGACTGTTTGAGACGGGATATGCGGGTTTAAGTATTAGATTAGAGCTCCCCGGGTACAAGGAGACTGCGCAGATTTTCCTAAAGTGGCGTCGGGTAACGAGCCTCCGCACTTGTGTCCGTAGGTTGTGAATTAGTCAATGGACCCCGGGTTTGGGCGTCACACTCCCTAGGGATTAGGCGAGAGAAAGATGCAGTATGTCGAGGTTGCGAGTTAGAGATCTCGGGGACTCTACTCCACGGTGGACTGAGGATTATGGACATGTCAGAGTTCGATGTCATAATTTGGGATGGACTGGCTGTAGCTTACAGGATCGTTATCGATTGTGAGCGTAGGAGGGTTACCGCCTATACGGAGGACGGTACTTGTGTGGTATTTCAAGGGGGACAAGCATGACATTTTTCCCCAGATAGTATACGAGTCCAAGTGTCAGGGACAGTTAGCGGGCTGGCTAGCGAGCCTTACCCTAGAGGGCGAGGTGAGACCATACTTAGATCTACCTCGAGTAGTTTGCGAATATGTAGATGTTTTTCCAGATGAGCTACCTGGACTACCTCCACATAGGGATGTAGACTTCGGTATTGAGTTACACCCTGGTATTTCACCCACGTCTACATGACTCGGCCTTAGGATGGCAGGTTGAGTTGCGGGAACTCGGAGTCGAAGCCCCTCACGGGGAGCTCTTTGGACCGGGTTTATGGCAAGGCACTTCACCATGGGGCACTGCGGTTCTAATTCTGCAGTAGAAGCGAGACCCTTGTTGTCGGTGTCCTGACCGATTGAGCAATTTCTGATCGAGAATCGGTACCAGTCACAGAGGATTGATGATTTATTTGACCCGAGTTGAGAGGAGCGTGAATCTACTTCAAGATAGACCGCCGCCTTGGTTACCATCGGCGAGGTTAGGGAGACGGATATCCACTGGGGCGGGCGGTTGGGACGGCGTTATGGGCACCTTGAGTTTACGGTGATGCCCTTTGGATTGATGGATGCGTTAGCAGCATTCATAGATCTCATGCATAGGATGTTCCAAACCTATCTAGATCAGTTTGTCGCAGTCTTCGTGGATGACATTTTGATCTACTCCCAGCCAGAGTGGGAGCATGAGTATCACTTGAGGATTGTGTTATAGCTACTGAGAGATCATCAGCTGTACACTAAGTTCAGTAAGTGCGAGTTTTAGCTTGCGGGGAGATTTTGGGACACGTGGTGTCCAGCGCGCGGTGTCGGTCGACCTAGAGAAGGTTGGGAAGGCATTAATGAGTTGGGAGGCCCAGAATGTCGATCTTCGAGATACGTAGTTTCTTGGGATTGGTTTAGATTCTGAGACACGAGGAGAATGGGGGCGAAGTTGTCCGTTCGGAACGAGGGATCGTAGGACTTCACCTATAGGGACATAGGACTCCATGGTTGGGACCAGTCCACGACCATAGAGAGTGAGTCGAGGATGCTCGAACACTCGGGATGCGGGTGTTGGTAGCAAGAGGGAGGATCGGCTTTCTTCTAGTTCGGGAAGGCGAGGCTTACGTTTCACCGGGTTTCGGGACTAGGGCCCGAGGATTGAGCATGAGTGGCCAGGTTAGCCTTTGGGACGGGGATCCCGAGACTTTGGGACGAGTGAGTCCGGTAGATTTGTAGAGCAGGGAGAGTATCACGGGTTCATTCCTCCACACCTAGTGAGGGTTAGAGGAACTAGTTTCGGTTCGGGGTGCTATCTGACACTTCCCGGTAACCTGTGAGATAGGCTAGAGGGGCAGTGTGGGTCAGTCGGGGGCAGTCGAGTTACTTGCTTGATCTGGCGTGATGGACCTTAAATTGGTAGACATATTAGTTGTGATGTCGAACGACATGGATGAGTTAATGACCATCGGGTTGTCGATGAGTGAACCTTAAGCCAGGGTTGTCATACGCCCGCGACGTGGATTTGGGCTTAGAGGTTAAGGCCTTTAGAGAAACCAAGTATAGATGTTCTTCCATTTAGGATGTGGGGTGAGAGTTGACTTTGATAGGTCGGGATTATGAGTGTGAGTCTCACGTGGATTACGCTCATGGTGGACCGGGGTAGGGTGTCACGGTGTGGCGTGTGCGTTCGTGTGCACGGTAACATCGCGTTGAGGCCGGGTGTGGGTGCACGGGCATGGTCATTCACCGCTCCTTGGTGAGTGTGGGTTGAGTTTGTCTTTAGGACTAGTTACATGAAGACTCATAGTTCGATTCGATAAATGAAGAATAATTAAAGTGTGTTGAAGCGACCAGAAAGAGTGCGTTAATCCTAGGTGAGAATCCTGAGTTAGGGTGTAAAGGACCGGGAGATATCCAGTTTACGTGTGAGTCTGAGGAGGCTCGGGAGTGTAGGCGAAAGGTTATATAATCGGTGAAAACACCGCAGGCATGGTTGTCCACGTGGTGAGAGTTGAGTGATAGGAGTCGCGGTGACTGAGTTTGGATACCCTTTGGAAATTGCATTAGGTCTTTGATGAAATTTGTGAGGGCTCGGTAAATAGATGTCATGCATAGCATGGATTCAGTTATTGATCCATTGGATTGTGGTGGTGTGACATAGAGGTTAGCGGTTACACGCAAGCAAGGGTTGTGTAGGGTTACGTGTTGTGAGTGATATAGTTGTCTGAATTTGGGACAAAATTCCTTTAAGGAGGAGAATGTAAGACTAGAAATTCCAATTACGGAATAAGGGCAAAATCGTAATTTCGATTCTGAGAATTGTGATTTCGGTTAAAAATCCGAATTAATTCTCGAATCTCGGATGATGGCAGATGTACAGATTGGAGATCGATCTCGTGAAATCTAGCTAGCACGTAAAATTTCGTAATTTTGAGACCGGTTGGAGTGCCATTTCGAGAGGCATTGCGTTTCGGTGTCGTCAAAGCGGTTTTCGACGTGGCCCAGTCACATATAACAATCTTTAAGTATCTCTCAATAAGTGGTATAGTGAAATAGATGAAAATGAATGGCCGAGATAGTCAGGAATATCCAAATCCCGAGAAAGGAGGGACAAAATGGTCATTTCAAGGTTGATTTAAGTCATAAGAAGACGAAATAGTGCATAGTCTTCATCTCCTCAAATTGAAAAGAGGAGAAAACGTGAAATGGGAGAGAAAGAGATGCAGTAGGCGTGGAGAAGCAGAAAATGGTGATTCTAGAGAGAGAGTCTCTGACTTCTCTCTAGAAATACCTGTAATCAGGATAGTTAGTTTCGACGGGCGAAGGAAAACGTTCTACGCGGAGCGGCTACGCGTGGACCCGGATTTGCAAGTTTGTGAGCACCTTTCAAAGGTAGGATTTTCTCCCTGCGGGTTTTCTTTCGTTTTAAATGTTTTACTAATTTTTTAGGTGAATGGCGTGAGAGCGGTTTGATCAGTCTGAAACTTGGGACGGGTGTCTATAATTTTGAAAGAAAAAATGGAGGCGTAGTGATGAGCGCTCCACACAATTTCATTAGGGGTTGTTTGGGTGTGGTTGGTGTTAACTTGTGCATTAAATGTTTACTTGGTATGCATTGGGCGGAATGGCTAGTGGATTATAGGTTCACTAAGTGAACGATGTTTTGTGATTTTAGGAATAGTAAGCAGGGTTTCACCACTATTCTGGAATAATGTTCAAAAATATATATTTGTGAAAATCGTGTTGGTGAGTGATTTAATTAAATTACCGGTGTACTTGATCATGTAGTGAGCTAATTTTTGATGTAATTAATTAATTTACATGACATGATTGTGTGAATTGGTTGTTTTGTAAATATATGCATGTTTATATATTTACATGTAGATCAAACGTAGTGGAATTAGCACACATGCATTCCATATACCTTTGGGAACATCTAGGACTTTAGGAGTTAGTGCATGAGGTGAGTCTAGAAATGGTTCGGAGGGTATTCACAAAATGTTAATTCATGGTAGTCCACGGAGCGAAATATCAATCGTCGGGCGGCCCGATTGATATTCATCGGAGGGTAGTCCATGCATGATTTATATATCAATGGATTGGAGCGGCCCGATTGATATATATACATCGGAGGGTTGTCCACCATTAAAACTAATATTCTCATACGAGGCTTAGGCGAGTGTGAGAGAGTTGGTGAGGACTCGGGATCAGAGTTGGTCATGTAGACATTCAAGTAGGATCATGCATTTGGTTGAATGTGTGTTTAAATTGGAACATTGCACTACACTTAGGTGGTGAGTAGCCCACTTAGGGCGATTCTCCTATTGAGCTTTAGCTCACCCTGGGTCGATGGGATCCCGTTTATTTCTGGTATAGGGAGCGTGCGGGGACGGCTCGTCTAGAATTTGAGTTTTGAAGAGCGAGTGTGGCTTGATGGTTTCTCCACATGTATTAAATTCGGTATTTTGATATATGTTGTATAAGAAGGTCATTACTAACTCTTAGAAGCTATGGGACATGGTTGATATGTTGATGGATATTGTTGTATGGGCCCGAGTAGTTTTTATCCATGTTGTTATCCTTGGGATACTCTTGATTGTTTGGGACGGAGTTTATGCGAATGCGTGTTTGGGTAGAGCTCCCAGTCTGCAAAGGGGCTACAGATTTTACAGTGGCGTCGGGTGACCCGACATCCACTTGTATTCCGCGAGTTGACGGGTAGTCAACGGACCCCCGGGTTTTGGGGCGTCACAGAAAAACCCAAATTAAAATTAATTTAATAAAAGAATATGAAATAAATAGTGACAATGAAGAACTAGTTAGTGAATTAGATTTTGAGAGTAACAATTCTAGTATATATAGCTTAGAAGATGAAATAGAAGAATTCTTTTAATTTTAAATAATAACTTAGGAAAATTTTGTAAGATTGGTTAAGTAAACCAGATTTATATAAATGATTGATTTATTTTATGACTAACTTTTTGTGTAAAGGGAACATGGCTCAAGGAAATTCAAAAGAAAAAAACTTTTCAATTTGGGCAGATTACTTTAAATGAAGTTTTAAACCAAACCTTGATTCCAGTCTTTGTATTCTCAAAACCTTTTGAAGAACATAAAGTTATTGTTGATAACCTTTGGTCTTTAAAACCCCGAAAACTTTCAAACCAAAATTTAGAATATGCTTATGGAAAACCATTTCGGCTTTAGCCGACATTTTCAAAAATTCTGAGAACCGGTTTGTTTGAAACTGAAAAATTCCAAATGCTTATGAACCAAGAAAAGCAAGAAAACCAAATTAAGGATTTAAAAACAAAGTTAGAACCTTTGAACAATGTTAGTAAAACCGATTTAATTAATATGATTAGAAAATCAGCTTTGCTTACCGAACAGTTTGACAAACTTGTAATTAAAAACAAGTTCGGACGATATTTATAATATTATAGAATCTCACTTTTAGATAAATTTTATGAAAAGTGTTTAAAATCCAGTGTATATTATATGAACAATTTAGAACCAAAAACGTGATGGAATTAAGAAACGGGATATATGGCTTACCATGATCTGATTTATTTTCGTTGTTTATTTAGCTTATGTAAATATGTCTCTTTTGGATCAAAAATATTTGGGGCTTATCCACTGAACTCATGGATCAGAGTTTTGAAAAACATATTTTAACTAGTATATATCAAGTACCTAATAGATTTTCTGAAAATTGAAAAATATTGTTCAATATCTTTTAGAGCCCAGAAAATGTGTAGATATATCTTTTGAAACAATACCACCTTTGTTTTAGAGGCTGATGGAAGCCTGATACTTTGCTTATCATCATGTATATATTAAACACAATAAAGAACCTTTAATACCCCAACAACAACCTGAATGTGAAATGACTCGTGCAAAAGAATTTCCTGTATATTACAATAGATTTAGAGATTTTCAAATTTTTGAATTTAGAAAAACCAGAAATAAAAATTTTTATCTTATTGGCGAAACCCAACCGTATCGATTTAGGTACGGCCAGATTAGAAAAATTTTCAACCCAAAATTTTATAACCCCAGGAAGAGCGAGTTTTATTAACCCGGCTTTGGGCGGATTCACGAGTTATCATCGTCGACAATGTATGAGCTTAGGAAAGTCTAGATGCGAAGAGTTATGCAGCGTGGAAAATGCGATGGAAGGATAATGAAGACATCAAATCCGCAAGCGGTAGTCAACTACGCAAGCGCAAAAACTTGGCCGTAGCGACTTTTCGAACCAAACATCTCCAAGCTAGCAAAGAAGACAAAAGCGAGCAACGTGTCAAAATTTTAAGAAAGTTTGAATTTAAGTTTTAACTTTCATTTATTATAGATAGATATTCTTTTTTACTTTCAACTTTTCATTAATGAGTTGTAAGGCATTTATTGTCCTTTGGAATAAATCAAACATTTAATTGTTAGGTAGATTTTTACTTTTCAATTTTGTCTTTTAGTTTGTAAGTAGTCTATAAATTTGAGGTTTGAGCATACGTAGAAGCATGAGCAAAAAGAGGAGTTAAGAGTTGTATAGAGTTTGAGAGAATTGAGTGAGAGTGAAGGAGTTTGTGCAGAAAGTTTGAATCAATAAAATTGTAAGTATTTCATTCATATTTCTTTTGTTCTTACTTTGTTTTTTTTTAAGTTTATTTTATTTATTTAGGGGAACAAAGGGGTAAAAGATAAGCAAAGGGAAATGGAGTTTTGATTTTAAAATATATTAAATAATAATAATTAACCTACATTGATCCTGTTGTTATTATCTTTCTTATACAAAAGAAAAATTTTCTTAAAAAATCAATCTTTGAAACCCCGTGTTTGAAAGCGAAAACTAGAGTCTTTAGTCTTAACCCATGACCTTTAACCAGTTTGGCCCAGAGTATAGGCGTTTGAGGAAGACTTTATGCAGTCTTGGTGGGGGGATTTTTCCTATGACACGAAGTGATGTTTTATTATTCTGAGGCCCCCAAACCCCGGGGTGTTTTTTGGGGAGAGATTTGTGAGATGGGTTTTGTTTTGGTATAGGGAGAAATTCAAAATAATAATTAAATTGTAATTATTTCATTCATATTTCTTTGTTCTTACTTTGTTTTTAAGTTTATTTTATTTATTTAGGGAACAAAGGGGTAAAGATAAGCAAAAGGGAAATGGAGTTTTGATTTTAAAATATTTTAAATAATAATAATTAACCTACATTGATCCTGTTGTTATTATCTTTCTTATACAAAAGAAAATTTTCTTAAAAAATCAATCTTTGAAACCCACGTGTTTTTTGAAAGCGAATTTTAAAACTAGAGTCTTTAGTCTTAACCCTTGACCTTTAACGTTTTAGCGGGGATAGGCGTTTGAGGAGACTGTGCGGTCTTAGTGGGGGATTTTCCTATGACACAGTGATGTTTTATTATTCTTAATTTAAGCCGGGTGTTTTTGGGGAGAGATTTGTGAGATGGGTTTTGTTTTTGGTATAAGGGAGAAATTCAAAAATAATAATTAAATTGTAATTATTTCATTCATATTTCTTTTTTGTTCTTACTTTGTTTTTTAAGTTTATTTTATTTATTTAGGGAACAAAGGGGTAAAGATAAACAAGGAAATGGAGTTTGATTTTAAAATATATTAAATAATAATAATTAACTACATTGATCCACATTGTTATTATCTTTCTTATACAAAAGGAAAATTTTCTTAAAATCAATCTTTTGAAAGCGGAATTACAAAACTAGAGTCTTTTGTGTAACCCATGACCTTTAACTTGTTTTAGCAGGATAGGCGTTTGAGGAGACTTTGTCCGACACACCCCACCCCTTCCGGGCGGCGATGCAGTTTACACTCCATTGCAAACTCTAGCCGCTAATTCTAACGACTAGAAATCCCCGTGGAAGCGGCCGCATTGCTTGCTTAAACCCTCCTATAAAATTTTTCTTTTAATTTAGAACTTAGGATATGGTAAAATCTTAGCAGCGGAAAACTTTTGGCAGCACGACGGCTGCACATAGTCTAATTCCAAATCCTGTATACATCTAATTTACACTATATCCAAATATCCAAACATGGCAACCAGCATACCAACACATTCTCACAACTAACTATGTACATACATATGTCCCATTATACATATTCAAAGTATGTTCTTACAAAATATACTAATATTACGCTTACTTAAACTGATGTCGACCAATCCTATTGTGTCTCTATTTACTACTAAAGACTGAAAAAATAGTTTTTAAATGGAAACTAATGAGCTAAACGAGCTCTGAGTGTATGCTTTTTATAAAAGGTTTTTGTTTTTCCGGAAAACATCTCAAAATGTAAAACCCTTTTACAATTATTTTCCGTGTTTCCTCGCTTTGCTTGCTTTAAAAGTTTTTCAAACCCTTTTCTTTGCTTGCTTTTTTATTTCACTTGCTTGCTTTTAAAAGTTTATGAAACTTTTTAATACTGCTGAGCTTTGTTTTGCTTTTCTTTAAAAGCTGTAAAACTCTTTATTTCTTGCTTCGCTTGTAGTTTATAAAACTTCTCATACTTTTTCTTTTCTTGCTTGCTTTATCTTGTTTGAAAAGTCTCTTAAAACCTTTCACAAACTCGCTTTAAAAGTTTCTCAAAACTTTTCATAAAAACGGGAGTCAGTCAAACTGCATGCTTTGAAAATAAACCCACGGAGTTGGCTCAACCGATCGTTTTGAAATCTAAACGGAGTCATTCAACCGCTTGTTTTTAAAACTCTGCTCATGATCGGAACCAATGGCTGCATTTTTCAAAACAACAGATCATGCTTATAAAACATCAACCAATGGAGTCTATTTCGCTTATCATGCCCTAGTGAACACGTGGAAACTATGCTCCACCGCGGCCGCGGAAGGACCTTGTCCGTCACCTTTTTCATTTTCCTATGAATATGGTGGAACTGACCTCGTGTCGCCATCACCATACTTGTTAGAGCTCATAACCTTATATACCCTCGTACGCGCTCACTTCGCCTCCTTTAAAATGCACGATGGGCTAGTCCTAAGTTTGCCGACTGCAAAACTACAATGCATGTATGAAATCCTAACACCACCGCACGTACGATGGCTCTGAACCGTTGCTTTCTTAAACTAGGGAAGGCCTTGTTTTCAACCTTTCATTGCTTGCTTGCTTGCTTGCCTTTTGTAAAATGGTTTTATACTTTGAAACCATTTGCTTGCTTGTTTGCTTTGCTTGAAAATGAGTTTTAATTATTCAAAACTATTTGTTTTCTTCAAAATGGTTTAACTTTTTCAAAACCATTTACTTACTTGCTTGTTTGTTTAATTATGGTTTTACAATTTAAAACCACACTTGTTTTTCAAAATGGTTTAACTCAAACCATTTGCTTGTTTTCTTTCATCTCATTGCTTGTTTCTTTTTGAAAATGGTTTATTCAAAAACCATAAAATACCAAGCAGTAAAGCAATTTGTAATAATAATAATAATAATACACCAGTATTTAGAAAAATGAGTTTAGAACACTCACCCTTTGCTTGCTTAACTTGAGCACCGTCTAATAATTTATCCCGCCTTTACTTTAACTCTCTACAACTCAAACGTATCGACGACAAATTAATCATAACTTAACGTACTTCCTAGACTTAGTCACACTCTTCATACTCTTTAAATTTAAGGTGCTAAGGGTCTCTATTCCTAACTGAATCACCCACCCGAGCACCGAAACCTGCCACGCTCAAAACAACCCGGACTACTCTATGTCCAAAGCTGATGCAGGAATTTTTCTTGCACATGGCCCCACTTTGAGTGAATTTTTGGGCCACTTAGGTTCATAATTTGACGATGCCTACTTCTTAAGCTTTGTTCTCCTTGAAGTCTATTTTACGTAGCCACTTGAATCACTCAAATCGGATAAGAAATGAGGAAGTTATGGCCGAAATACGAAAACTGGTCGTAAACAGGAGGTTCAGAAACAAGTCCTACCGGCAGACTTAACTTCTACCAGACTTGGCCAAAAATGACCAGCTGTGTCCTACCGGTAGGACTTCCTATTGTACCGGGTAGGACTTTACCCGAAATGCCCAGATCTTGTTATTTCTCCCACTTTTGATGCCAATTCACCCATATAACTTCTATAATTCATAATACCTCAAAACTAACTTGGAAATTATCTAAAACAACTCCACAACATGTGAATCTGGGTGTTTTGGAACTCAAAACCCAAAACCTTAGGTGAAAAATCCAAGAACACTACCTAAGGTCCACCAATTCTTTTAAACATCATGTAATTTGATGATTCCAAGTTTTTACATCAATTGGGGTTTTTAATTACAATCCCAACAAATCAAAGGCTTAATGTGCTCTTTGCACAAAACCTAGATCAAAGGAGAACTAATCTCCATACCCAAGCCCTAGAAATCCAAAATACACTAAGGCAAACACATCAAACACATACCTTGATCTTGCTCTTCTCCTCCTCCTTCTTCCTTCTCTTCCTCCTCTTGGCTCTCTCTTCTCAAATCGTGAGCCCTAACTTTGGAGACCAAATGTGATTTTTGCTTTTGTTTTTCTTCTTTTATTAAATTAACTTTCCACACTGCAATTAACCTCATCTTTAAATATTGCAATTGTAACTTATTCAATTTCACTATGGCCCATCTCTTACACCTTTAAATTTGATTTTAATATCCTTTTTGCTTAATGACCATTGTACCCTTGGTTTAATACTACAAACTGGTTCTATAATTTCTCATTTCATATTTTAGTCTCCAAAATATTTCAGACACTTGGTACTTTATACACCCCTACAGTGTCATGTATCGTAGACTCTCTCTGATCAAAATAAGAAGCAAAAATCCTCCCTCCTGTAGAAACATTTCGTCCTCGAAATGTAAACGTTCCAAACAAAGGAAAGGAAGCATACATCCGGAATAAGTGAGGGTAATCGAGGAAGATCTCAGCCTCCGTCCCAAGTAGCTGCCTCCCTCTCATGATTCTTCCATAAGACTTTAACTAATGGAATCACTTTGCTTCTCAACACCTGTTCCTTGCGATCCACAATCTGCACAGGTGTCTCTTCATAGGTCAAATTTTCCTTTAACTGCACTGGTTGCTCTCTCAATACATGTGAAGGATCCGGAATATATTTCCTCAACATTGATACATGAAAAGTATCATGAATCCTTGACAACTCTGGGGGTAACTTCAAACTGTAAGCTACCGGCCCCACTTGCTCACGATCTCATAAGGTCCAATATACCTCGGACTAAGCTTTGCCTCGCTTCCAAATCTCAACACACCTTTCCAAGGTGAAATCTTCAAAAAGCACTTTATCACCTATTTCCAAACTCCGCAAGTCTCACGACTATGTTGTCCGTGATAGCTTTTTCGTCTATCTTTGCTATCTTTGGTTATCGCGAACAACTTTCACTTTCTCCTCGAAGTGATCTCAGACAGTAGTTCAAAAATCTACTAGTCTTCTCCTCATCAATCTCATCCCAGCCATTAATCGGAGTCCTACATTTCTCGCCATACAACGCCCAAATGGAGCCATATCTATACCGGATTGATATTATCGTTGTAGGCAACCCATTAGTGCTAAGTGAGTATCCTAACTTCCTTTGAATTCCATCACATTAAGCCAAAGATATCCTCTCAATCGCCCGAATAGTCCTTCGACCGCCATCCGTCTGAGATGAAATGTCAGGCCGAAATGTAAAGGAGTACCTAACGCCGTTGTAAATTCAGGCCAAAACTTGGGATGTGAACCGTCTATATCCGACACACTATCGAAACCGGAACCCCATGAAGTCTTACTATTTCGGGCCCACATACAATTTGTCTAACTTTTTCTAATGAATCTCAACATTAACCTGTAGAAACGGGCAGATCACACCATCAACTATCACCCATATAGCATCATGCGTCAAGTTCTCGAGTCCGTGGAAGACCTGTCACAAATCCATATGGATCTTCTCCCATTTCCATACTGGAATAGTGAGGCATTGTATCTTCAAGGGCTCCTTCGATGTCACTTCACCGATGTGTTAGGCACTGAAACGAAATCCTCGCTTTATCTCTTTCTTCATCCCACTCCACCAAGTAATGTTCTTTCAAAGTTCGACACATCTGGTACTACTCGATGCATAGCAAACGAGATGAATGCTTCTTCCATAATTTCTTCTTCGTTCGCCATACTCGGCACACACATTCTCCGACCTTCACTAGCATGCCATTATCTCTAATTTGAAACTCGCTTTCTTTCCTTTTCTATCTCTTCTTTGCTTAATCATCTCGATCCCGTGATCGCTCGCTAGAATCGGGTCCACTAGGAGCCGCTTTTAACATAAATGTAGCTAACAAGGCTCCGTGAATCCTCAACCTCCAATATCACCCCCAGCTCTCGTGATCCACCAATGGAAGATAACCCGATCTCATGTGGAGACAAAAGAACTCTCGGTCGCTACCAAGGCATCTCCCTACTTACATTAGCTTTTCCCGGATGGTACCATAGTACGCCGTAGGGTCCTTAATCAACCTGCCATCTTCTTTGCCTCAGTTTAACTCTTTGGGTGAAAATATATTGAAGACTTTATGATCTCAGAAGATCCTACAATGAACACCATATAAATAATGTTCCATATTTTCAAGGCAAACACGACCGCCGTGCAAGCTCTGGGTCGCAGGCCTGCAATTTCTCATGCTCTTAGTCGCCTAGAGGCATATGCAATCACCCTATCATTCCGCATCAAAACACAACCAAGGCCTTGCGGTTCGGAAGCATCACTTATAAACCACAAATCCATCTCTTCCATTGGGTAAAGCCAGAACTGAGCCGGCGTCAATCTTACTAACCTCAAAACTCGCTGACAGCATCTACCCAATCATACTTCTACATCTTCCTTGTCACTGGGTCAAGAGGGTTACTATCTTGAGAACCCTCAACAAACTTCCTGTAATACCCCGCTAAACCAAGGAAGCTTCTGACTGACAAATTCTTTGGTGGTTTCCAATTTACCACAGCTTCTATTTTCTGGGGATCCACACTCACCCCTCCACAAATTATACGACCAAGGAATGCCACCTTGTCAAGCCAAACTGGGACACTTGCTCAACTTGGCAGCGAGAACTGCCTCCCTTAGGTCTCAGAATACCATCCTCAAAAAGCCTGAATTCCTCCGAACTACCTCGAATTACACTAAGATATCATCAATAAAACTATGACGAACCTATCCGTGATAATGGCCGAATACTCGGTTCATCAATCCATAAACGTCACGAGCATTAGTCAAACCAAATGGCATCACCAGAAACTCATAATGCCCGTAGCGTGTCCTGAATAGCTTTGGGTACATCACTAACTCTTTAACTGATGATATCCCGACTCAAGTCTATCTCGAGTATACTTTAGATCCTCGAGTTGATCAAATAACTCATCAATTCTTAGGAGGGATACCGATCAAGGACGGTAACCTCGCTCAACCGTCTGTAATCTATACACAACCGCAAACTTCCCATCTTTCTTTTCACAAAGAGAACCGGAGCTCCCCATGGGATATGCCCGGTCTAATAAATCCCTGCACTAACAATTCTTCTAATCAGCTTTAAGCTCCCTTAACTCCTCAAGTAGGAGCCATCCTATAAGGAGGAATGGAACGGGCTCGCCCCCTGGATCAAATCAATGGTGAACTCCACTTCTCTTTCTGGAGGTAATCCCGCGATATCATCAAGAAACACATCTGGGAACTCTCTAACAACTGGAATCTCATCCAATATAGTCCCTCCTTCCCCGTCTCCCCCACCACATAGCCAGATAACCCTCGACAACCTTTACGCAACATTTTCTCAGGTTGTCATGGCGAGATCATACAAGAAGATAACTCTACGTAATCCTCAACTTTACCTCCATTTTCCCCGGGCCTCGCCTTCGGGCCTTTACTCCTTTTTATAACAATCTATCGTATTCTAGCGGCGAGATAGCCAATCCATGCTTCGAGAACCACATCAAAGTCCCTCATATCTAAAGCTACAAGATCTCACGGAACTCCGTCCCTCAATCGAACTCTTACTATCTCCGACTACTCGTCGCAGTAATGGATTTCCACCGAAGGGAACCTCATACGAATTTCTCTAATGGTTGGGTCCCTCATTCCGACACGATCTAAGAATGGTTTGATGCAAATGAATGCGTAGGGCCCTGGTCTACTAAGGTATATGCGACCATGCTCAAGAATAAATAATACCCGTGGACTACACGGAGTCGCATCTCCCAGATCTTGCCGAGTCACAAAGATATACTGCCCTCGAGTGCGGGCTCGCCTATCCCCAATCGCTTCATTTCCATGGCCAATTCTTACCCGCGGCCGAGCACTCTCGCCTCGGGAAGCCTCGCGACTTCAGGTGCTCATCTCGTACTGGGTAGCTAGATCGCCACCGATGTCTCCGCACCAATCAACAGGACAATTTCTACCAAAATGGCCTCTTGGCTACAAAGGAAACACTCAGATCGAATTTCCTCGTGACTCCCCATGGTGTTGCTTCCGGCACATATGACAAACGGAGGAATACCGGGTGCCACTCGCTAGCAACCGGGGCCTCATCCCCGAATGGGAGATAGCCCTCGACTTGCACCCCGGCCTCAGAACTCCGCCCTTGTTCTTCTTTCCGCTATACCGTCCCGAGCTTTGCTGGGAAGTGCCGTGCACCCCTTACTCTTACTTTCCCGCCTTACTTGATACATCGCCAGGGGCAGTTTTTGCTCAACTCCCCGCAGCGGCCCCAACTAAGTCCCCCAAATCTATTCCTCGCGGACCACAACAAATGCATCTCCTGATCCGGCACGTAGTCCCGATAAAAACCTCTCGTGATTTCAGGACTTCATCTGCTTGACCGTATGGAACTAATCTTAACTAGTCTATAACTTTCTTCTCATACTGGATACCGATACGTTCCTTCCTGCTCTAACTTGGAAGAACTCCCTCAATTTTTGCATCCTTACGACTGAGGAAAGAACTGGCAAGCACCCTCATTGAATCGTCCCATGTTATGCCATAAGGATACCTCTTCTAATGGCATCCCACCACCCACTCTCGCCTTCCATCGTAAACTGAAAACAAGACTCTTTGCTCATCCGGGCAGCCTATAACTCCATAAATCTTGTTTACCGGTTCAACCACAACCAAAGTCGCTTCGATCACCACCGCGTCATATGGCTTGGCGCCGCCAGACTTCTCATCGACTCTGGGCTCTTCCATGGCCTCTCTGTGGCGGTGGAGGTCGATCACGACGTGTCGCTATGGCTACTATCCGTAACTGCGCTACTTGCCCATTGTAACAAGCCCCGGCATTTGAGCTCCTTGGTGGCGTTGTGATGGTCCAAATTCACCCATCACTGGAGGTTGATTCATAGATGCTGTAGTGGAACCTACTACGTGCTCATCCCTTTCAGGTACTTCCGTGACGCCCGACACCGCTGAACTACTTCCTAGACGACCCCACGTCCCCTTCCTCGACATAGTGTCAGAATTTCCAAAATAAAACCATTTAATACTTTGAATCATTTGATATGTACTTTACTCTAAGTCGAAATACGCATGGTTTCCATAACCTATGCTCTAATACCACCTTGCGTGGTATCATCTTCACTCATGTCCTAGGTCGCCAGATAACCCGCCTCGATATCACTGACACACTCCCCACCTCTTCCGGCCAAGCGGGCGCTGCCACTCACAGAAACCCCAGTCGCTACTCTCAACCCACTAGAAATCCCCTCGCAGCTGGGTTTATTGCTTGCTTAACCTCCTAAGTAAAATTTTTCTTTACTTAGAACTTAGGATTTGGTAAAATCTAGTAACGGAGAACTTTGGCAAGACGACTACCGCATATAGTCTAATTCCAAATCCCGTATATATCTAATTTTACACTATATCCAAATATCCAAACATGGCAACCAAGCATAATGAATTATTACTCTCACACAACTAACTATGTGTACATACATAGTCCCATTATACATATTCAAAGCATGTTCTGCAAAGTATAATTAATACACAAAGACTTTAACCGATGTCGACTCAATCCGTATTGTGTTCGACGCCTTGTGTACTGCACTGAAAAATAGTTTTTAAATGGAAACCAATGAGCTAAACGAGCCTGGCAGAGTGTATGCTTTTATGTGTTAGTTTTGCTTTTCCTGTGAAAACATCTCAAAATGTAAACTCTCTTTTACAATTATTTTCCAGAAGCTTTCTTGCTTTGCTTGTTTTTAAAAGTTTTTCAAAACTTTTCTTTGCTTGCTTTTTTATTTCACTTGCTTGCTTTTTAAAAGTTTACGAAATCCTTTAATATCATTGAGCTTTGTTTTGCTTTTCTTTAAAAGCTTGTAAACTCTTATTTCTGCTTGCTTAGAAGTTTATAAAACTTCATACTTTTCTTTTCTTGCTTGCTTTATCTGCTTTGAAAAGTCTCTAAAACTCACAAACTTCGCTAAAAGTTTCTCAAAACTTTTTCATAAAAACGGAGCTTTCGCTCAACCGCATGCTTTGAAAATAAAACCCACGGGAGTTGCCTCAACCGATCGCTTTTGAAATCTAAACGGAGCTCGCTCAACCGCTTGCTTTAAAACTCTCCTAAGCTCGCGATCGGGAACCAATGGTTGATTTTTCAAAACAAATGGTATCATGCTTATAAAACATCAACCAACGGAGGTCTATTTTGCTTATCATGCCCCAGTGAACACGGAGATCCGGTGCCCACCGCGTCGGAAGGACCTCATTCAAGGCCACCTTTTCATTTTCCTAAGTGAATATGGTGGAATTGACCGTGGTCGCCATCACCATACTTAGTTAGAGCTCATAACCTTATATACCCCCCGACGCAAGCACGGTCTCCTTTAAATGCATGATGTAGGTCCCAAGTTTGCCGACCTCGTGCAAAACTACAATGCATGTATGAACTAACACCACCGTGCACGTACGGAATACCTCTGACCGGTTGCTTTCTTAAACTAGGGAAGGCCTTGTTTTCACAAACCTTCATTGTCGCTTGCTTGCTTCTGCTTTGTAAAATGGTTTTGCACTTGAAACCATTCGTCATTACTTACTCGAAAAATGGTTTAATTATTCAAACCATTTTGCTTTCTTCAAAATGGTTTAACTTTTCAAAACCATTTACTTACTTGCTTGCTTGTTTAATTATGGTTTTACAATTTAAAACCAATACTTGTTTTTCAAAATGGTTTAACTCAAAACCATTTGCTTCGCTTTTCATCTCATCAAGCTGCTTCGAAAAATGGTTTGCATTCAAAACTATAAAAATACCAGTGTAAAGCAATTTGTAATAATAATAATAATAATATTAATTAGTATTTAGGAAAAAATGAGCTTAGAAATACCCACCTCTTTGCTTGCTTAACTTGAGCAATCGCTCCACACTTATCCCAACTTACTTTAACCTACAACTCAAACGACACGATTTTACAAATTAATCGGCATAACTTCGTATTTCCTAGACTTAGTCACACTCTTTCATACTTTTTAAATTTAAGGTGCTAAGGGTTCTATTCCAACTGAATCACCCAATTCGAGCACTCAAACTCAAGTTACGCTCAAACAACCCGACTACTCTATGTCCAAAGCTGATGCAGAATTTTTCACAGACACGGCCCCACTTTGAGTGAATTTGGGCCACTTAGGGTTCATAATTTGACGATGACTACTTCTTAAGCTTTGTTCTCCTTGAAGTCTATTTACGTAGCCACTTGAATCACTAAATCGGATAAGAAAATGAGCAAGCTACGCCGAAAATTACGAAAACCGGTCGAAACAGGAAAATTAGAACAAGTCCTACCGGTAGGACTTAACTTCTACCGGCAGATTGGGCCAAAAATGACCGTACAAAGTCCTACTGGTAGGACTTCCTATTGTACCGGTAGGACTTACCCGAAATGCCCAGATTTTGTTATTTTCTCCTGTACTTTTGATGCCAATTCACCCATATAACTTCTATAATTCATACCTCAAAAACTAACTTGGAAATTATCTAAAACAACTCAATAACATGTGAATTGGTGTTTCGGGAACCTCAAAACCCAAAACCTAGGTGAAAAATCCAAGAACACTACCTAAGGTCCACCAATTCTTTTTAAACATCATGTAATTTGATGATTCCAAGTTTCTTTATATCAATTGGGGTTTTACCTACATAACCCCCAACAAATCAAAGGCTTAATGTGCTTCTCAGACAAAACCTAGATCAAAGGAGAACTAATTCCATACCTAAGCCCTAGAAATCTAAAAATACACACTAAGGCAAACACATCAAACACATACCTTGGATCTTGCTCTTCTCCTCCTCCTCCTTCTTCCTCTTCTCTTCCTCCTTTGGCCTCTCTTCTTCTTTCTCAAATCGTGAGCCCTAACTCTTTGGAGACCAAAATGATTTTGCTTTTGTTTTTCTTCTTTATTAAATTAACTTTCATTAATTGCAATTAACCTCATCTTTTAAATATTGCAATTGTAACTTATTCACTCTTACTATGGCCCATCTCTACACCTTAAATTTGATTTTAATATCCTTTGCTTAATGACCATTGCATTCTCTTGGTTTAATACTACAACCGGTTCTATAATTTCTCATTTCATATTTTAGTCTCCAAAATATTTCAACAGACACTTGGTACTTTATACACCCCTACTGCGTGTCATGTACTCAGAGACTCTCTCGACGGGTGTTACAAATGTCTTGGTGGATTTTCCTATGACACGGTTGACGTTTTATTATTCTTAATTTAAACCAGGGTGTTTTGGGGAGAGATTTGTGAGATGGGTTTTGTTTTTGGTATAAGAGGGAAGAATGGTATCAGAGCTAATGTATGTTAATTTATTATTATTTAAAAACTTTTGAAATTAAATTCCAGAGTACCAAAGCTTTATCTTACCCCGTTTAAAGTCATATTGTGAAAAACCCTTAAATATTGTATGATTTTGCATTTGTGAAATTTTGTATGATTTTAATTGTGTGTTTATTTTATGTCTTTTATTCCTTATCCGCCTAGTGTTTATAATTTAGATTATGATCGTGTAAAAGACTTTAGTAATAGAATTTACATTCAGCGTGAAGAATTTAGAAAAAAATTAGATAAACTGCATGTGTAAGACCCGAGAAATTCCAATTTCTGGAATAAGGGCAAAATCGTAATTTTGATTATAAAATTATAATTACGGTTAAAAGTCCGTAATTAATTCTCTAAACCTCAGATGATAAGCAGTTATGCGGGTTGGAATGCGTCTCGCGAGAAATCTAGTTAGCACGTAAAATTTGCAATTTCTTTGAGCTTGATTGGAGTCAGCACGATTTTTAGGCATCGCGTTTAGTCTTAGTAAAGCGATTCTGATGTGAAAGCGCATATAAGCGTGTACTCGTATGTAAAGTGGTATGAGTAGATAAATAATGAAAATGAATTTGCTTAGAGATAGTCTTAGAGATGTCAAAAGTGGAAAGATGGGGTAATTAATTAAATTGATTTAAGTACTAAATATGGGAACAATAGCCATCTAACCTCACTAAAAAGAAAAAAAGGGGGAATTTGGAGAAGGGGAGAACCTTGATTCTGGTAGGTTTCGTTTTCTAGAGAGAAGCTTAAGCTTCTCTGGAATTCACGACAGATCAGGCCGTCGGCGGTCTTCGGGGCCAAGAAGGAGAGGAAATGTTCTCACAGCGGGACAAATACAGCGTGGACTCCGGGATCGGAGTTTTCTTCAAACTCCTTGAGGTGAGATTTTCTCCTACTTGGGTTTTATTCCCATTTTTAGTAGCACCGAATGTTTGAGTCAGGTTAGGGCCATTAAGTAGTTGGTCGGTCGATGTTGGGACCAATTAAGGTAAAATTTTGAAACCAAATGGAGCAGCGAGTGGTACACTCATGCCAAATAGTGTAAAAGAGGTTTATTTTAGGTGTAAATCATGCTTTGATTGAATTTGGGTAGGGAATGAAGTAGTGATTGGGTTCACTAAGTGAGCGGATTTGATTTATGATCTTTGGGAATAGTAACCGAGGTTTCATATTCAGAAACAATATTCAGAATATATTTTAAGTAAAATTATGTGTTCGGTTAAAGTAATTCGAATTGAATTGCTTGTGTTTGGGCTGATAGCCAGAGAGCTAATTTGGATCGTGAAATGATAAATTACATAACATGTTGTGTGATTTAATTTTATGCGAATATATGTTTATATATTTGCATATGATTAGATCGAATTTGAACTGCATACATAAGATTCCATATGCACCGAACATCCTAGAATATAGGAGTTAGTGCATGAGACAGCCCAGAGAAACAAGGTTCAGGGCAGTCTAAAATGTGAACATCTAGAGGGTAGTCCAAATCAGTCAATACATATCAAATCACTTGAAATGCCTGGGGCTGATATTTATTCATCTGAGGGCAGTCCACAAACAAATAATATATATCAATCGCTTCACGCCCAATTGAGGAGAGTATTCATTTATAGTCGTCCACTCATCAATATAATAATTTCACAATGCAGGCTTAGGCGCAGTGTGAGAGAGTCTATAGACTCGGGATCCGAAGCATCGCGGTAGACATTCCAAGAGATCATGACATTTGCTTGAATGGGTGTTTACTTTGGAACACAATCAAGACTAGGTGAGCAGCCCACTTAGTATTATTCTCCCATCGAAAGAGTTTCACCCCGTCGTAGATCCCCAGTAATGGTGAGCTGGGCGTGAAGACTACCGCCTTGAGGTTGATACATGAAGGTTTCCTGCGTGGCTTTGATGATATTTATATGTAATAGAAATTCTGAGTACTTTAATATATGTCAGATAGAGCAAAAACATTTAAACTCTTGAAACCATATTGGATATAGTTCGATATAAGGTGTCGAAAGCACGCTGATGGGCCCAAGTGGCCGTATTGACATATTATATTGTATATATTGCTGATTTTAATAGTTTGATACGTTTTGTATTTGCATTCCCGCACAAAGGAGACTTTGCCTGATTTTCTAAAGTGGCTGCACCGACTCTCCACTGTATTCCGCTGCCGACAGAAGTCATCAACGACCCCAAGCTCAAAGTTAAAGAATGATGCTTGAAGAGAACAACAACTCAAAAAACCTACTAAAGAAGGTCAAAACTCATGTTCTCGAAGATGTAAAGAATGGAACCACAATAAAAGAAACCTATGAAGAGCGTGATGAACCCAGAAACCATAAAGTGAAACCAAGAAGTTAAACATTACGACAACTTATGCATAGTTCCAAACTCCATGCTGAGAGTTCCAAGTTCTATAGAAAACTAGAAATTGTGAACAGGTAGTTAGTAGGCCAGGTGGAAGAATTAGGAAGCTCCAGATAGAAACCAACAGAAATTTCCACGAATCCTCGAAGTTTAAAGAAGAAATTAAACTTAAGAAACTTGGTAGAAACCACAGAATCAGTCAGACAGAAGAACACAAAAAGCGAGAAAGAACACTACAGAAGGTGATCAGATGATAAAAATTCAGAAAAAGTCAAAAAGAACTGAACAAAGAAGAATAGGAATCTGTAAAAATACAACTCACAGGAATTAGAAAGAAGTCTAAAAGACTCAGCATTTAATTTAATTAGGTTAAATTTAGATTATATAAAAGAATATTATCGAAGGAATATAAATTCATGCAGAAAAGAAATAGAAAATAAAAATTGACAACAAATGTAAATTTGAAAGAACTAATAGAAAACTTAGTCAAAGGTAGATCAAACACTTGAACAATTAAATAAAACTTATAATTGAAGAAAATAAAATAGAAAATCTTTTCCAACAATTTCAGTAAACCACTAGAGAAAAACCTAAAATATAGTGTGTAGAAAATAAAAATCAATCCATTTTAACCAGAAATCTAGAAGTAAAACCATGAAATTAGAAGCAACCAAAAGAAATGTCAAAGAATTTATAAGAAAAATTGAAAAAGGCAATAAAGAAGTAACTCCATACAAAAACTTGTCTGAAAAGTCCCAAAATAACAAGATTTAGCCAACATACAAGAATGTCTATATTAGAAACATAGTATATGACTTAGTTTTAAATAAACAAAATTATTTTTGAAAAATAAAACTAGAAGATAGGTATTTAGGGGAGGAATTTTAATAGGTATAATCGGGATTTCGAAAAGAAATAGAGCACTTGTAAATATTAATAACCTTTTAGATACTAGAAATGATCGTCAATAGACTTTAGCTCTTTAGCCAAGGGTAAGTAAATATGAACCAAAAATTATGTCATATAGATGTATCCCAATGTTTTGTATGATCTAGGGAATCACCGAAAAATAAAAACAACGACAAACACAAAAGTGATATGATAGGAACCTGTAGTAAAACCTTATATGAGTTTATAGATCTACGAAAAACAACAAATGCTTTAAGTTTAAAATGCATGATGGAATTTGGATGATACAGTAAAACTTTGGTAGTAAATCAGAAATAATATGATTGAAGCAAACCCTTAGAAATAAAACCATCTATTATTTAGAATAGAACGGAATTACCACGAGAATAAACTAAACAAAATATCCAACCCTAGTAAAATATATCACAATAAGACGAAGTGCTAGTATGAACATTTGGTAAAATTGTTAGAACCATAACATAGAACCAGAATTCGATAGTGAAATCTGACCTAACATGTTAATGTAGTAAACAGGAAGAAACTCGTAAATTGTACAGAAAACCGTGTTGAAAATTAAGAAGCAGAAACCCAGAGTTAATTGATAGGAATGTTAGAAGAATTTGAAAATCCAAAATTGTTAGATGAACCAATATAAAGAAACTTATAGATATAATGTGTAATAATATTTATTTGATTAAACAATTTCAACTTTAACAACAAACTAGTTAAAAAATTTTAGACATAGAAGTAATAAACTAATTTATAATACAAATCACATATTCCACAAAAGATGAAGAAATGAAATAACTGAAATCTCAAAAGAACATGAAGAAAAATAACAAAAGAAAAAAAGAAAATAAAATTGAAAAAGAATTAGAATGTAAAATGTAAATGGCTAGACAAGCCTTCAATTTAAAACAAGAATAGAACCTTCAGTAGTTATTCACAAACCAATAAATGAATATAGGAACAAATGACCAATATTAGATATAGATAATAATAATGGGATCTGAAAAACCACAGAAACCGGAATCTTAAACATATGGTACAACAGCTTCAAAACCAACAAGAAATATATGAATATTGTAAAAGTATACACTTAGAGAACTGGTATTACAATTTTTAGAAACACATGGAACAAGAAAACAAGAGTTATTTTCTGTGAGGCTGAGAAAACAATTTTAGTATATTCAAGTGTTTTATAAATCTTATAATTATATTTTAGGAACAACCTAAGAGGTACGAAACGAAACCTGATATATCTTTAGTAAGTTTGAAATGTGTTAAAAATTATGTAACATTTATATATAAAGAATATGAACAAAAATTTAGAAATATGCAATTTTTTGCTAAGATAGATAGAATACCTGAATATTTAAATAAATACATATTAAAAATACAAGGATCCTAAGAGGTGTTAGATTATGGAATGAATTTTCAACAGTACAAAACCCTCCATATAGATAGGCAAGAGAGCAGAATTTGTTAAAAAATTGCTAGAAAAAGAATGTTTAAATATAGAGAAAAGAAGTCAACAAAAGAACAAGATTTAAATAAACAACTTAGAAGACTAAATTTAGAGAAGAATTAGACAGGCAGGATGGGTAGACAGATATAGGAATACAAAGAAAACCCACAGACATAGCAAACAACCTTTAGAAGAAAATCTAGAACTTATTATAGAAACCAACCTTTTTTAATACAAGATACAGAAACCTAAAAATATTGGATAAAAAGAAGAAGAACCAATTATATAAAAAACAATGTAAATGTTATTTATGGGCAAGAAGGTCATATAAACCCAATGTCCCGACCGAAAAATTGCCAATGAACGAAATAAAAACCCAAATTAAAATGAATTATTAAAAGAATATGAAATAAATAGTGACAATGAAGAACTAGTTAGTGAATCAGATTTTGAGAGTGACAACTCTGAATATAGAGAGTTTAGAAGATGAAATGTGGTTAAATTCTTTAATTTAAATAATAATCTTAAAATTTTCAGGAAGATTCAAGTAAGTGAGACAAGATTGATATAAATGATTGATTTATTTATGACTAACTTTTGTGCACAGAAAATGGCTCAGCAAGGAGAATCTAAAGGCAAAACTTCTTTTCAATTTGGAACCGCTACTTTAAATGAAGTTTTAAACTCCAAAACCTTCACTCTTCGCCTTAGATTCTCAAAACTCAAGAACATAGCATGTTGATAACCTTGGTCTTAAAACTCAAAACTTTCCAAACCAAAATTTAGAATATGCTTATGGAAACTATTTCGCTTAGCCCAACATCTTCAAAATTACAACTGGCCATGTTTTAGAAACTAAAAATTCCAAATGCTATAAGAAACTTATTTTTAATATTATTCTTTCTATTATTATTGCTTATTATTATTATTATTATTATTGTTATTATTATTATTATAAACAAATTTCTAATTTTAATAGTACGACTACTGCTGTTATACGTAGTTTCATGTTTAAACTCACTAATGTGGTTCGTGAGGTCTCCGTCGTCGAGTATACTATTAAATCTAATAATCAACAATAATTTTATAATTAATAATTAATCTAATATGTAAAGTGCTAACAAAATCCATAACATGCATATCATGATGAGAAATATTCGTTTTCATATTATGTTTAACAAATCATTATCTATATAGCCATTCAAAGCGATTATTTTAGATTCTGAATGAATAACCCATTGACCTGAGAGGGATCGTTGGTGCATTTTGATAGCGTGATCAAGCCATCGCAAGACCTGAGGCTGTTTTAGAGCGGCTGTATGATCATGATGAGAGCCACTGAGCGCCAGTGATTACTACGCGCCACCTCATCTTCTGCTTAGGATGAAGGCACGTGGTTTAGCTGCTTAAGCATTTAATTCCATCATTTGCACGCACTTGTAGAATCCAATGCCGCATATGCATGTTAGTGTTGTGATTAACTTGGAATTTCATCACCTTTTAAGGAGGGGGAGAATGAAGACCCGAGAAATTTCAATTTATGAATAATACAAAATTGTACTCGATTACAAATTGTAATCATATAAAAATCAGTACTAATTTAGATCCTGATGACCTAAACGATTGCACCGCTGGAATGCCTCAGAAATCTAGTTAGCACGTATACTGGTGACTAATGAGACAATGAGTCATGGCTTAGAGGCACTGCCAAAAGTCAGAATCATTTTTTATACTAGTAAGGTAGAATGATAGAGCATGTACTCACAAAATTATAAGTGGTATGAGTAGAGAAATGATGAAATCGACTACGAGACAATAATATCAAATTAAATAGATGATATGGTCATTATGAAATTTGATTTTTAGTCACAAGATGACAAAAATTTCAACAGTGACCTTCTTCATTAAATCACAAAAGAGAGAAAATGGAGGCATTATTTGGGATGCAAGAGGCTAGAGAAGGTAAAATGGCGATTCTGAGAGAGTCTCTCGATTTCTAGAATACACGACATCGCGGATTTCGACGGCAAGAAGGGAGAACGTTTTCACGGCTGCGCTACGCTATAATCTTCGTAGAGTTTCAGTTTTTGACAACTCCAAGATTTTCCTACTATGCTTATTCCCATTTTGGCGGTTTCCACGTTTTCGATTGGTTCGAAATGTGAGGGGGTCGCTTTGATCGCCCAAAGCCGCGACCCAATTGGATTAGTTTATTGAAACCCAAATGCTGAAACAAAGGTGTTACGCTGTCGGGTGTTTTTAATTTAAAATTTATGATTAAACGCGTAATATAAGGAAAAGGCCGAACGTCGTGATATGATCGGTCCCAAAACATGAGACCGAATCACCGTGGGAATTTTTGGAAGATAGAAAATGGAGTACCGTGGATCGCTTCCAATCGATGCATAGGGGCCGCTTGGTGGGATTAGTGTTATCTTCAGTATTAAATAAGCTTGTTTGTATACATCGTCGAATGGCCGGTGATCATGTTCGCCTGTGAACTGATAGTTTAGATTTCCTCGGAATATTAAACCAGGTTTCAATATTCCTAATAGTGTTCTCAAAGGATATATTTCAGAAAAATACGGTTAGTCACGAGTGATTTAAAATTAAATTACTATGTATGATCATTAGCCCAAGTGAGCTGGTTTTGATGATGCTTGAAACTGATTAATTGTGAAGGATATAGACGTGCAGATTGATATTATGCGAACATATTCATGTCGATATGTTTTCATGTGATTGCATCAACCTATGATACATTCCATACGACCCGAACATCCTAGAATAAGTGAGTTAAGTGCATGATGAGTCTAGAGAAATGGTTCTGAGGGTACTAAAAGTGTTAATTACATCGGACAGAAGTCCAAACTCCAACAATATATCGCACAACCGTCGAGCGCCCGGGCAGACATATATTCATCTATAGAGTCCTGCAAACCAACAATATATCGACCGCCTGAGCGCCCAAGTGATATATATTCATCTGCAGGGTAAATTAATAACAAATAACATATCAACGCCTGAGCGCCCAATTGATATATATATATATATTCGCCTGGCGGCCGCCCCACTAACAAACAAATATTCTACACGGTGCTGCAACAGCTGAGCAGCTTCTGAGTGACCGATCCGAAGCTGGTCATGTAGACATTCAAGTAGGATCACGCATTGTCAGGAATGCTGTTTAAATTGGAAGATTGCATCGCGACTTAGGTGGTGAGTTGCCCATTTAGTGGCTGCATTTCCCACTCCAGCTTTAGCTCAATCTGCCTGATCCCCCCCTTTTCAATGTGCAATGTGAGCGTGATGAGGAGAAGGCTCATCCAGAGACCGCTGATTGTAAGCACAAAATCTGATCGTGGCTTTGGCCGACTAGGAGATCTACATGTATTAGAATTTTCCCCACTTCACATATGTTGCATAAGAGCAAAACATTTGAACTCTTGTAACTATTGGGTATATAGTCGAATTCATGGTTAGTAATGACATGAGTATCGTCACATTCAAAATGACATCACGTGATTTGATCTCTGATATACTGGAATATATCTAATCGCTGCATTAGTGTTTCATATGGTATTTTTTGATTGCAGAGCTCCTCGCATTAAGAGATCGCCCGGATTTTCTGCAGATTTGGGTAACCCGATCATACTTATTCCTGTGGTCGACGGTAGTCAAATTGATTCCTGGTTTTAAGAGTCGGTGAATGTCAGGATTTCGTTCACAGAACTGCTGATTTAGGATTTTAATAGAACTTAGGGTTTCACTATTCTAGACAAAGAAACATAAAAGATATATTTTTATGAAAATAGGTGTTTATTTGAAAGATTAAATTAAATCGCTCCCGCTTGACTATTAGCCCAAGTTTTAGCTTACCTTTGATGTTTGAGATGATAATTACATACGGAGTTAGTGATTTAATTTCTTTATGCAGTATATCGGAAAAAAAGTTATATTTCAGAGATGTGATTAGACTGTTGGAATTGGCATACATGTATTCCAGGCGCACCGAGACATCCCAGGATCTTATTAGTGCACAGATAGCTCGTAGAAATGAGTTCGAGGTAGTCTAAACATTTATCGAGGGTAGTCTGTGTGGATCTAGGGGTCAATATATCAACCGCCGAAATGCCCGGCTGATATATTCATCGGAGGGTAGTCCATTAAACACTAATATATCAATCGCCTGAGCGCCAATTGATATATGTTACACGGAGAGGGTTGTCCATCATCAAAATAATAATTCTACTACAAGGCTTAATGTAGGTGAGAGTCGGTGAGACTCCGATCTCCAGTTGGTCATGCAGACATTCGGCAGATCGCTTTACTTGCTTGAACGGCGTTTGATGTTTGAATTTGGAAGACACCGTGACGGTGGTGAGTGCAGCCCACTTGTGGCGATTTCATCGAGCTTTAGCTCACCCCGCCGTGGGATCTCCCTTTGTTTACAGCAAAAATATGGAGCGCGCGCAGGACGGCTGTCCTAGAGATTGCCAGAAGAAAGCCGGGATGTGATTTGGTGGTCGCATATGGCTAGGACCCACGCTAATATATGTATTGTCAAGAGTAAAAATATTAACCCTGTAACCATCGATGAAGGATTCATAGTCGGTATATGTTTTATGATATTGCTGTACGGGCCAAGAGGCCGTTATCCATATTTGTATATATTGCATGCGCTGACCGTTGTACGTGATACGCGGTGTTTTGTAATTGCAGAGCCCCAGAAGGTAGATCGTCGATAAAGCAGCGCCGCAACCCGACTTCACTTACAGACACCCACGTTGATGGTGTAGTCAACCACTCTAGTTTTGGGGCGCCACAGGTATAATAAACCAATTTATACAATCACATATTCCACAAAAGATGAAGAAATAAATGAAATAACTGAACTAAAGAACATTTAAGAAAAATAACAAAAGAAAAAGAAAATAAAATTGGAAAAAGAATTTGTAAATGTAAAACAGTAAATACTAGACAAGGCCTTCAATTTAAAAACAAGAATAGAACCTTTCAGTAGTTATTCACAATCAATAAAATGAATATAGAACAATAATCAATATTATGAGATAATAATAATGATCTTAGAAATCATAGAAAATCAACACCTTAAATTCTCGATGGTGTAATAGTAGCTTTCAAAAACCAACAAGAAAGTTTATATGAATATTGTAAAATACACTTAGAGGAATCATTGCCAATTCTTAGAAACATGGAACAAGAAAACAGAAGTTATTTTCTTGTGAAGAAAGAATTTAGTATATCTGCTTATAAATCTTATAAATTATATTTTTAGAACAACCTAAGAGGATGCAATGGAACTCAGATATATCTTTATATTTGGAATACAAAATTACAACTTCTTCTTATATAAAAGAATATGAACAAAATTTAGGAAATATGCAATTTTGCCAAGATAGATAGAATACCTGAATATTTAAATAAATACATATTAAAAAATACGAGGACCAGAGGGTGTTAGATTATGGAATGAATTTCTCAACTTATCATGCAAACTTCCTTATAGGCAAGAGTAGAATTTGTTAAAATTGTTAGAAAAGAATGTTTAAATATAGGAGAAAGAAGTCAAATAAAAGAACAAGATTTAAAATAAACAACTTTGTAGAAGACTAAATTAGGAGAAGAATTAGATATAGGATGTGAGATAGATATAGAATAATAATAAACCAATAGACATAAACAACCTTTTAGGAAGAAAATCTAGAACTTTATTATAGAACCAACCTTTTAATACAAGATATAGAAATGTAACACCCCAAAATAATCTCAGTCAAGCTACATGTTTAGGTATTTGTGTTTCCAATTTGACTGTCATATGAGTTAAAATGTGAAACCGAGAAATGAGAGACCCTAGTTACAAAACTTAAGGACAAAATTGCACTTGCTGCACAAAAAGTCATAAGTTGATAGGTTATAGCCAAAGTAGAAATAACAAGAATTGGAGGCCAGAAGGAAATAAGGAAGTGGAGGACAAAAAGGCAATAAAGCAAACTAACCTAAAATGGCTTTTGATGACAACATGGCCTTAGAAAAGATGGATTTTAAAGACCAAATTTGGTCTCAAATTGGGAGAACCAGATAAGAAGAGAAGAGCAAGAAGAAGAAGAGAGGAAGATGGCGAGGAGGATTCAAGCTAAGACTGCCAAGGTAGGGAACTTGATTTTTGGTATGGAATTACATGGGTTTTAAAGCTTTGAATGGTTTTCCGTGTAATTGTATAGTTATTAGTTGTCTCCAAATCTAAATGGTTTTTGCTGTGGTTTCATTCTAAACCAACAATCATGGAAAGTAAGATGAATAAAACTTTAAGAGTACAAGTAAAGTATAGAATCCTCCTTAAGGATGAATCTGGTTAATAGTAAGCAAATTGAGTAGGCTTAGAACAAACCCTAAACTAATTATCATGATCGGGTTGTGGTATGATAATGAACCACAGGTTTGGAGTAATTAGATAAATTGTTGAGCAAAAATAAGTATTTGGAAAGAGGAAATTGAGTAGAAAAGGGTTTACAAGAGACATATGAGGGTTCAGCGTAGATGAAGTACAGTTGCTTGATATCAAAACATCATGGAAAAAGGAGAGAAACACACAATCGGGCACTTTTCAGACTCCCACTTCCAGGCTGAACTTGTACCGTAGAACTTCGGTTCTGGTCATTGGCTGAAGTTCTACCTAAGAGAGCGAATGACTCGGCAGATCCTGTTCATTTCGTTCGGCTGACGCTCATCGCAATTCACCATTTATCTATCGATTTGCTACCTAAGGATCTACGAGGTATTAAACATTACAAATTATCCCAGAGTTCAACATACCCAAAGCGGTATCACTCACTCAATTGATGAGACTGATTGATTTTGACGACCTGAGTTCTGGTACTGATTATACTGCTGAACAGAACCCATACTTGGTTTTAATGATTAGATGAGTACAGGTCAAATATAAATAGATCTAGAGAATTAGAATAAACATCCCTTAAAATGTAAAATGACTTAGTTGGTAATAAATGTTTAACTAGTTTACATCCACACGACCAATTTTAAATAAACTAGATTCATAAAGAATGAGAATATATGACAGGTGTGATCTCATAGACATCAGTACTTCATAAGTATATGAAGTGCTATATGTAATAGCCATGAAACAAGAAAAATATAGAAAATGGACATGTATAGATATGTTCATAAAACATGAATATGATAGGTATAAGTCAAACATATGAATATAGGATATGTCATAAAGATATGATAGTCTAAAGTACACAAATGATAGGAATAATGAAAATATATGAATGTGGATATGTCATAAGATATGATAGTCTAGCACACAAATGATAGAAATATAGAAAGTATGAATAGATAAAGACATGACAAGAATACGTGAAATGATAGAAATATATGATAGTTATACCGAAATGAATAAAATGGAACATGCTGTAACATGATAGAATACAAATGCTAAGACCAATAGAGATAAGCAAAAGATGACAAAGCATAGAAATGAGTACACAGCATGAATGATAGGTACATGTATGAATATATGAATGAGTAGCATACATGATAGAATATAGAAAGTACAAGAATAGTAAAATCACGATAGAATGTATAAATGTTATAATGCATGACTGATATAACGGAATATGAATAGATAAAGATATATATGACTACATGAATACAAGAGTGCATAGATGCATTCATGAAATATGATAGACAAAACTAAATGATAGAAAAAGATATGACTATATGTAATATAGAGATATACAGAACCGTAATATAAAAAAACTACAGATATGAGAAACTAATACGTAGTAGTAACATATATATGCATAAGCACAGATAACAATAGTTATTCATGCTTATGAAATATGTACGTAAAATGTAATAAAGCTTCGATTGTCCGCTTAGACATGGTAGAGATGATAGGCATGCCTATATGGAAGATACACAGATGCCGCAAGATATTCATAGACAGATATCGAGGCCCCGCTTTTGCCGATGATATAGATCCCGTTGGATCGGCGGCCTCAAGGGTCACCAGACAGAGATCATCACAGACAGTTGAGGCAATTCTTCTGCACCGATAGCATATGACATAGGTCGTTCGTCTCGTATGTGCGATGATACCTCTCGTATTAATGGCATTGCAGATCATCGTCAGATAAAGGATAGCACCTTTCGGTACACAGGCTTCCCGTATCCGCTCTAAGGTATTTGCATACGAAACCAAAAAGTAAATGATATGTATAGAAGATATGACTGACATGAGAAGCATAGCACTCTATGCGAGGAAAAGTACTGCATAAATTACAAGAACAAGTAGTACAGTATAAATTGATATGAAAATAAGTATATGAACTCAAGAAAAGTAATGAAAGTATATGAAAGCACAAAGTAGATGATATAACATATGTCAAAGACATAGAATAGAGACCTGACTTACAATATGAAAAAGACTAGAGACAGGTAAAAGACATATGAAAGTACAGTATATGAAAAGTGTAAGAACGTAGATAAACGTATAGGATAGTATAAGATAGGTTATATGAAAGTATACGAGACATGAAAGCATAGGAAAATGGCAAAGAACATGATACAAGAAATAAGATGAAATAGATTAAGTATACGATATAAGTAAGTGACAAGAAATAGGCAAAGTATATGTGATAGATAAGGAATGATATGATATACGTAATAGTGCAAAGAATGCAATAAAAGACATAGAACCGAAAGATGAAAAAGACATAGACTAGAGACATGATAAGTATAGAATATAAAGTATTCAAATAGGAATACAGAAAAAAGAATAAGTAAAGGATATACTAAAGATATAGAACATGGCTAGAAAAGATTGACATGCAATAGGAATATAAGATGATAATGAATTAAAGTTATAGAAATATTTATAGATAGATGATATGCATGTGTATAAGCTTGTGATGGTCACCATTGGTGGTTGTCCATGCTTATGTTCCCACTAAGCGTAAAGCTTGTTAACGTGTTCAATCCGCAGGTACAGGCTTAAGACAAGGATAGAGGATGACATTCCACATCGCAAAGAAGGCCGACTGTAGATATGTGCTCACCAAACATTGCCTCCGCAATCTCTGATGTGTTTGTAATAGAAATTTTTAAATGTATAGGTAAATGGGACTCTGTTTATGTGTATAAATTCAGATGGACACCACTCTAAGTGGTAGTTCCTTTTGTTGTTTATGTAATAAATGATTTTGCTATTACTAAAATTACGAAAATTCAATAGTACAGTACGCTCAGTAAGAACATGTCAATGAGAGTCCCAGTAAAGTACAGTATAGTATATAGATATAGTATAGATAGCATCACGCCCGACTTCGTTCGATCCGCTAATCTGATCTGGGCAGATGTAAAAACCCCGAAAATACTGGATAAAAAGAAGAACCAATTATATGTAAAAACAATGTAAATGTTATTTATGTGGGCAAGAATATATAAACCCAATGTCCCCGAACTGGAAATTGCCAAATGAACGAAATAGAAACCCAAATTAAAATTAATTTAATAAAGAATATGAAATAAATAGTGACAATGAAGAACTAGTTAGTGAATTGTATTTTCGAGAGTGACAATTCTAGCATATATAGCTTAGAAGATGAAATAGAAGAATTCTTTTAATTTTAAATAATAACTTAGGAAAATTTTGTAAAGATTGGTTAAGTAGACAGATTTATATAAATGATTGATTTATTTATGACTAACTTTTTGTGTACAGGAACATGGCTCAAAGGAGAAATTCAAAATAAAACTTTTTCAATTCGAACCACATTAAACTAAGCTTTAACCCAAACTCACCTCGGGCCTTTGTATTCTCAAAACATTTTCAAGAACATGCTATTTGTCGATAACCTTGGTCTTAAAACCTCAAAACTTTCCAAACTAAAATTTAGAATATGCTTATGGAAACCATTTCACTTAAATTTCAACATCTTCAAAATTTGGCGCAACCGCCTCATGTTTTAGAAACCTGAAATTCCAAATGCTTATGAAATCCAAGAAAAATATGAAACCATATTAAGGATTTAGAATCAATGTAAGACCCGAGAAATTTGTACTCGAATAAGGGGCAAATCGTGAATTTTGATTACAAATTGTAATTACGGTTAAAAATCAATTCATTTTCAAATCTCTGATGACAAAACGGATTGTACCATTGAATCGCTCGCGAAATTCAGTTAGCACGTAAAATTTCATAATTTTCGAGACATTTAATCAACACGCTGAGGCATCTCAAGCTGTGCCGTAACGGTTTTCGATGCGACTTAAAGCCACATATAATATGTACCATGTACCATGAGTGGTATGAGTAGAGAATGATGAAAATAGACGGTCCGAGATAGTGCCGAATATCAAACTGGTTAAGGACATACGGGTATTATGGAAATTGGATTTAAGTGACTAAAAGACAAAAAGAGCAAATAGTCCTTCATCTCCTACATTAGGCCAAACTAAAAACGTGGAGAACCGTATTTTTCTCCCGCAAGAACCATTTTTGAGAGAAATGCTAGAGAGAAAAATGGAGCAACAGGATCGCCTAATCGACGTTAGGGGTCATTGGGGCGTGATTAGTGTTATCTTCGTGCATTAAATGTTTGCTTGGTATGCATTGGACGGAATGGTCATGGATTGCGGTCTACTATGAACCGATGATTCGAATAGTAAACGAGGCTCACTATTCCCTAATCTGTTTTGAAAATATATTTCGTGAAATATGTGTTGGCCGAAAGTGATTTAAATTAAATTACTCATGATCATTAGCCCAAGTGAGCTAACTCGATGTGTGCATTAATTAATTCTACATGACATGATTGTGAATTGCTATTTTGTAAATATATGCATGTTTATATATTTACATGTGAATTGGGGATCAGATTGAATTGGCACATGCATTCCATATGCACCGGAACATCCTAGACTATAGGAGCAGCGCATGAGATGAGCCAGAGGAAAAAGGTTCTGGGAGGGTAGTCTAAAAAATATTAAATGGTTCGGCGTATTGTCTAAAATGCTAATTATCGGAGGGTACTAAATTAAATAATATATCAACCGTCGGAGTGGCCCATGATATATATTCATCGGAGGGTAGTCCAAACTAAATAATATATCAACCGTCGGAGCGGCCCAGTTGATATATATTCATCGGAGGGTAGTCCACAAACAATTAATATATATCAATCGCTCTGAGCTACCAATTTGATATATTCACTGAGGGTTGCCCAATTAATAAAATGATAATTCTCATACGAGGCTTAGGCGAGTGAGAGAGTCGGTGAGGACTCGATCCGAAGCTGGTCATGTAGACATTCAAGTAGATCATGTATTTGCTTGAATGTTTGTTTAAATTGAAATATCGCACCGCACTTAGGTGGTGAGTAAATTTCATTTAGGCGATTCTCTCATCGAAGCTTTAGCTCACTCACGTGGGATCTCTCTTTCATGTACAGGAGCGCATTTAGGAGAAGGCTCATCTCAGAGACCGTGATTAGAAGAAAGTCGGATTGTGGCTTTGGCTTGACGATATCTACATGTATTAGAATTTTCCCTAATTTTAATATATGTGGTATAAGAGTAAAACATTTGAACTCTTGTAACTATTGGGTATATAGTTGAATTCATAGTTAGTATGCATTATGAGTATCGTTGTGGCCCATGGCCGTGACACTATGTGATTTTGATTCTTGGATACATGGAATATATTGGATCGTTTGGGGACAGTTTCATGCAGTATTTTAATCGGGTAGAGCTCCCCAGACAAAGGAGACCGCCTCGATTTTCTAAAGTGGCGCTGCAACCCCG
This sequence comes from Tetrastigma voinierianum, assembly GCA_016808115.1. Taxonomy (NCBI): domain Eukaryota; kingdom Viridiplantae; phylum Streptophyta; class Magnoliopsida; order Vitales; family Vitaceae; genus Tetrastigma; species Tetrastigma voinierianum. The sequence goes on from JAEQBH010003947.1 coordinate 39,248, forward strand.
ACCTCCACTTGTATTCCGCTGGTCGACGGCAGTCAACGGACCCCCGGGTTTTGGAGTCATGCCTGCATCGAGCCAGGCATACGAATACCTAGAGCTGTTTGGGTATCCATCACCACTAGGTGGTTTGATGTCGAAGCTTAGGTAATGTGGGATTACCTAAAAGAGTAAATCACGGACAAAACTGGTAATAATTACAGCACGTGTTTGGTGTTTTTGTGTGATTGGATTTTTGTGGAAGTGTGCTTGCATGTTTGGTTGTGCATAACATGAACTGCAGGTGCGCGTATTTGGAATTTTATGAGTGATATGCTTGGTTGATAGCATAAGATGATGTGGAATCGCTGGGGTGTTTACAAAGGTGTAAAACTTGAGAATAAACAAATAAGTTCGCAAATTTATTTGGTTTAGAGGTGAAGAAATTTATTTTTAGGGTTTTACTGTGTAAAACTGAAGAAAATTAATAAAATAAATTTTTAAAAAATTAATTTTGGATGTTGGAAATGAGAAGAAAATGTTAAAGTAAAGAAAAATAAATTTTTGTTGTTTATTTGGTTATACTGGAGAAGAAAATGATTTTCTAAGATTTTACAAGTGGTAAAATTGAAGAAAATGAAAGAAAATAAATTTTTATAAATTTATTTGAGTATTAAAGAGTATGGAAAAATGAAAAAAAAATGATTTTAGTGATTTTTAGTGATTTTTCCAATTTCTGGAAATAAATGAAAAATTACCACTAATTATTGTTGTTAAAATTGAAAAAAAATAATCCGGAATTTGGCTATCGCCCAAATTGTATTGCAAGAAAATTGTATTGCAACTTAGCTGCTAGGCAAGGCCGACTCAGATATAACATAAAGGCCCGGGCCTAAGCTAATAATACAATCATCGTAGCGGGCTACACGACTGGCTAGGTACAGCGCCGCACGCCAGGGGCGTACTGCGCGCAGCGCGGCGCTGGAGCGCAGCGCGCGGGCGCCCGGTCAATGCGCCGCACCGCGTAAGGCAGCGCCGGGTGTGCGTGGGCGAAGCGCAAGTGCGCGCCGCAGCATCAAGGCGCATGTGGCGTAGCGGGAGCGCGGCAGCGGAGCGCGATGTGCTAGGCGCTACGGCACGGCGAAATAGGGCGCGACGGCGCAGCAGGCGTGACGGGGTTTCGCAAACAGCGCTGCCAGACATGGTATGGACGCTACCAAGGCGGGCAGCGCAGTGGTGCCGGCATGGCCATTGGCGGCCGCTAAGACTGCAGCTCACCGGGCTGGGGTCAGTTTGTGTACCCCGACTCGCTTATCTTGACTCAAGATCGCTCGAGTCACTAAATGAACACCATTACACATTTTTTCGAAAAATTTATTTTAAATTCACACCAAATCAAATAAAATCAAATAAAAATTTTATAAAATTTCAGAAATAAAATTTCAAAATGTACCTTGAAAATAAAATTTTGTTGAAAGCAATATTTAAATGAAAAATCATCAAGGTATACACCGAGCTATGTGTGTATGATTAAGGTCTCTCGAGGTCAGGAGTTCTTTTAGAGACATCAGATCGATTTAACTACCGCTGAAATCATGATTGCGCAGAAAGGCGTAGGAAATTATATGCATAAGCAGATGCGATAGAAAATGGTGAATACTAAGGTTATGGATTACGACCTTAGACGGATAATGAAATGAACAAGAGCCTAGAATTTTATTGAAATAAACTAATTAAGTGGTCGGAATTCTAAAGACCACTCAGAAATGAACTGTCGGGTTCATGGTCACAAGTCTATTAGTAATTGGCATCCGCATTAAGGTTAGATTGAAATGAAAATTTCATGAATCGTGATGCCATTTGACCAATGTAGATGGCTAGTAGAGGGCGAGGACGTAGAGAACGCCCATACTCGGCACTGCTCGCACAATCGCGTTTGATCGTTTGACTTTCGCCGAGGTCAGAAGATTACAACCAATGCTATAGCACCTGCCAGTATAGCATGGTGCGTGAAGATCCTAGTAACCCCCAAGGGTTTAGGGCGCATCATCCTCCGATATCCGTGCGGGGTAAAGGATTCACGGTGCAATCATCGGGTTCACGCGTAACGAAAGCGCGCCAGAGGCACTTAGATTACCTCCGACGCCGATCAGATTGAAGAATGCCTACCTAGAGAGAATGAGGCCCAAATACGGTGGAATGGGCAAGGACTCCAGAGACCTTGGGGAGAGCCAAGCAGACATGTGAATTCTCCCTGTGTGATTGGTGGCGAGAATAAGAACGATGTCGAGGCTGGGCAGTTAGAGATCTCTAGGACTCTACTCACTGACTCGAGGATCTCGACATGTCAAAGTTCAAAGTCATCCTCGGGATGGATTGGCTAACAGCCATTGTGGCTGTTATCGACAGAGCGTTAGAAGAGTTACCGCCACACCAGATCGCATCGTGGTTGCATTTCAAGAGTGGCAAGCACGATATATTTTACCTTGCATTAGCATGCGAGTCCAAGTGTCGTGGATTGGGCCATGTCATTAGTGAGCCTTACCCTAGAGGATGAGATGAGACCGTGACTTGATCTCCACTCGAGTAGTATGAAGTTTATGGATGTTTTCCGCATGAGCTGACCTGACCACCTCCAATGCAGGGTCGCAGACTTATGGAGCCACCCCTAAGATTTCACCCATTTCTATGACTCCGCACAGATGGCAATCCTGGCCAGTCAGGAACTCAGAGTCCGTGCTTAAAGGAGCTAATGACAGCATTTATCAAACCGGGCACTTCACCATGGGCTATCCTACCGGTTCTATTTATGGTTAAAGGCGGCAAGACCTTCTGACTCGTGCGCTGACTATAAAAGTGCGGGAACGGTTATGATACGCACTCCGCACTCTATTACCGAGGATTGAGGATTTATTTGACCAGTTGAGAGGAGCGCGAGTCTACCCCAAGATAGATCTTCACGCTGGTTACCATCAGTTGAGGGTTAAGGATACGGATATCCCTAAGGCGCCATAGACGCCAAGTGCATGGGCACTCCATGAAGCCAGTGATGCCCTTCTGACGACGCAGCGCCAGCACATTCATGGATCTCATGCATGGTGTTCCAACCTTATCTAGATCACTTTGTCGTAGTCTTCAGGATGACATCTTGATCTACTCCTAAATAAAGCGGCAAGGAGTATCATTTCCGAGGATTGTTTTCAGCCGCTAAGAGACCATCAACAGACGCTAAGTTCAAGAAGTTCGAGCTCGCTTATCGAGGTGAGATTTTAGGACACGTGGTGTCAAGACCGTGGAGGCCACGACCTAGAGAAGGTTAAGCGCGTTGATGCGCCGGGAGAGACCGAATGTCAATCTTCGAGATACGTAGTTTCGGGATCGGCCTGCATTACGAGAGACACGAGAATCGGGCCGGTTGCCCATTCAGGACAGATCATAGGATTTCACCTACTGGACATGGACTCTATAGTCAGACTCCGCCCGACCATGTAGAGAGAAATCGAGAATACTTGGAACACTCTGATACGGTGTTGGTAATGCGAGGGAGGATCACCTTCTCCTGGGCCGAGAAGAGGCGTAAGACTTCGCTTCACACTAGTTTCAGACTGGGGCCGGATCGAAAGCATGAGCGGCTGATCGTCTAGAGACAGTGGATCCCAAGACTAGACAATGTCGTCCCAGCTTAGCCAGTAGACGTGAGAGTATACAAACTCCATTCCTCCACACCCTAAGACGGTCGAGGGAACTGGGCCGCTTCGGTGCTATACAAGAATTTCCAACACATAGCCGAGAGGCCGTGAGTGCGGGTCAAAGTCGAACAGACAGGTTGGCCGAGCGTAGCGCAGGACCTGGGGTGGTGGTAGACATATTGGTTGTTGATGTCGCTTGACATGGATGAGGTGATACCAACTTGTCATCGAAATTGATCTTAGCCTGTCATAATCTTCGACATGATATCGGATTCGGGGCTTGCAGGTTGCCATTCCTTGCACAAGCCATGCATGCATGTTCTCCTGTGGATGTAGGGTGAGTCGACCCGACAGGTCGAGATTATGAGTGAGCCGATCTCTCGATTCTCGCTCATGGTGGATCCGGATGTGGTGTCACTAGATGGCATTATCATGGCGTGTGCACCCAACATCAAAGGCGAGCCCGTGTGGGTGCACTCCAGACGGCCATTCACTCACTCACGGAGTGTGGGTTGAGTCACCTTTAGGACTACGTCCAATGAAACCTATGTTGAATCAGAAATGTAAGAGGCTCAAGTGTCAAGAGTTATGTAATCGAGATGAAAACATTTTGACATGGTTATCACAATGCACTTAGAGTCGAGGATGAGGTAGGGTGACTGTAGGTTCGATACCCTCTCGAAATCAGATTGGGTGTCAGTTGTTGACAAGGGCTCAGAATGGATGTCATTCATGACATGGATTAAGCTGACAAATTCATCGGATTTGTCGTTGATTTGGCATTTGAGAGGTTAGAGTTTACACACCAAGCAAGGGTCGCAGATTACGTGTGTATGGATTACATACTTCTGGGTGTTAGAGGTATATCATAACATGTGTCCCGGATCATAAGGGTAGAGGATAAATTGTCCTTAGTGGAATTCCGCCCCAATAACAATAGTTATCAGCGAGTATACGACGGCACCATATGAGACATCGTGTGGGAGGCCACAGAGATCAATCGCATACTGACCGAGGTGGGAGGAATTCCATCAACGTCCCGATTCGACAGAGACACCTCCGAATAGCTGCCTTGTCACTTCGCCAGAGCCTGGTAAGAATTATGCGTATGTACTGACGCCGACCCTTAGAGTTCGAGGTTAGTGATCACGCTTCAAGCGTGAATCCTAAGAGAGGAGCGGGTCAGTTCCTATAGTTTTGAAGCTATCGCCGAGGTTTCGGGCCTTTCGAGATACTCGAGAGGATAGGCACCGCGGCGCACCTGGCTAGCTGCTATCGCCGCACGTCGTGTCCACGAGGTGTTTCACGCTCATGCTCCCATATATACCCGCATCCGCCCGCGGCTGGATTGGGATGATTGAGGTCGACACTGCGACCTTTCGAGGATGACTGTGGTGCATTGCTCAGAATGATCGTGTTTTTAGTATACGCAAGACCGTGAGGTGCAGAGAGTGCTATGGCGTAATCGTGGAGTGGAGGAGTCAACGGGGACACGATGCGGGCTGCCGCCGCTTCTTGTTTAGGGATGAAGGTCGTCAGTTTTAATCGTTTAGCATTTAAGCGACTGGATTTACATGCGTAGTGTGGTCATATTACATACATGCGAGTGATTATGATTGATACGAGATTTGGAATGAAATTCCTTTTAAAGAGGAGAATGTAAGACCCAGAAATTTATAATTTATGGAATGGGCAAAATCGTAATTTTGATTACAAATTGCGATACGGTTAAAATCAAGTAATTAATTCTCCCCAGATCTTAGTTAATAAGCGGATTATGCAGATTGGAATCGTCTCGCGAAATCTAGTTAGCACGTAAAATTTCATAATTTTCTGAGACAGTCGGAATTGACACGTTTTTCGAGGCATCGCGGTTCGGGTGCCGTAAATCGGTTTTCGATGCGACGAAAGCCACATATAACATGTACTCATGTACCATGAGTGGTATGAGTAGAGAAATGATGAAAATAGGCAGTAGAGATGAGTGAGATATCAAATCTGAGAAGAAGGACATAATGGGTATTATGGAAATTGATTTAAGTATTTAAAAGGCAAAGAGCAAACCAATTATTCATCTCCTACATTAGGCCAAACCAAAAACATGAGAACCAAGAATTTTCTCCTGCCTGTGACCATTTTGAGAGAAATCTTTAGAGAGAGAAACCTGCTGCAAAAATGCAGTCAGGCCGTCGGCGGTCGGCGCGAAACAGAAGGAAACTGACTGCCCAGGCGAGGACAACGCGTGGACCCCGGTTGGGAGTTTCTTCAAGCTCATGAGGTGGGATTTTCTCCCTACTTGCGTTTTATTCCCATTTTTAAGGGGTTTTCCATGTTTCGGTTGGTTTGAGGCCGTGAGGGGCCGTTTGATCAGTCTCAAAGCTTGGGACCGAATTGATTTGAATTTATTGAAACCCAATGTTGAAACAGTGGGTGTTACGGGCTGTTGGGTGTTTTAATTCTAAAAATTTATGATTTAAATTATGTATTGATATGAAAAGGCGGGAGCAGGCCGTATGATCGATCCCAAAAACATGGGGGCCTTGGAATTTTGAAGAAAAATGGAGCAGTCGTGACTGCTCCACTGATGTTAGGGAGCTGTTTAGATTGTGATTAGTGTTATCTTGTGCATTAAATGTTTGCTTGGTATGCATTGGGCGGGAATGGCCGTGATTCGCAGGTTCGCTAAGTGAACCGATGTTTTGATTTTTCGGGAATAGTAAGCGAGGTTTCACTATTCCGAATATATTTTGAAAATATATTTTTCGTGAAAATATGTGTTGAGAATTAAGTGATTTAAATTAAAATTGCACCGTGTATGATCGATAGCTAGTGAGCTAACTTTGATGTGCATTAATTAATTTACATGACATGATTGTGTGAATTGGTTATTTTGTAAATATATGCATGTTTTATATATTTACATATGAATTAAATGTATTGGAATTGGCACACATGCATTCCATATATCTTTGGAACATCCTAGGACTATAGGGAGTTAGTGCATGAGATGAGTCACAGAGGAAAAGGTTCGAGAGGGTGAAATCTACCAAAATATTAAATGGATTCGGATTGTCTAAAAATGTTAATTATCGGAGGGTAGCCCAAACTAAATAATATATCAACCGTCGGAGCTGCCCAGTTGATATATATTCATCGGAGGGTAGTCCAAACTAAATAATATATAATGAAGTCAGACGGCAGGTCAAATATATATATTAAATGGAGGGTAGTCCACAAACAATTAATATATATATCAATGTTGGGTAAGCCCAATTGATATATATATTCATCGGGTTGCCCACCTAATAAGGCTAGTAATTCTCATACGAGGGCAGGCGAGTGTAGAGGAATCGGTAAGGACTCGGGATGCAGGTTAGTCATGTAGACATTCCCGAGTAGGATCATGCATTTGCTTGAATGTTTGTTTAAATTGGAACATTGCATTGCACTTAGGTGGTGAAGTAGCCCATTTGAGGGGCGATTCTCCTACGGGCTTTAGCTCACCCCGTCGTCGGATCCTTTTCACGGTACGGGAGCGTGTCACGAGGAGAAGGCTCATCCTGAGGCCAGGTAGATTAGAAGAAAAGCGGCCGGATTGTGGCTTTGGCAGCGATATCTACATGTATTAGAATTTTCCTAATTTTAATATATGTTGTATAAAGTAAAACATTTGAACTCTTGTAACTATTGGGTATATAGTTGAATTCATAGTTAGTATGTATTATATGAGTATCGTTGTAGGCCCCAGAGTGGCGTATTATCTATGTGATTTGATCTCTTGGATATATTGAATATATTGGACTGCTTGGGACAGGTTTCATGCAGGTATTTTAATTGAGTAGAGCTCCCTGTACAAAGGAGACTCTGCCCGATTTTCTAAAGTGGCGTCGGGTAACCCGACCTCCACTTGTATTCCACGGGTTGACGGGTAGTCAACGGACCCCCGGGTTTTGGGGCGTCACAATCAAAGTCAGAATTTTTGAACAATGTTAGTATAACCGATTTAATTAATATGATTAGAAAATCAGCCCTTCTGACCAAACAATTTGACAAACTTGTAGTTAAAAACAAGTTCGAACCTGATATTTATAATATTATAGAATCTTATTATTTAGATAAATATTATGAAAAAGTTTTTAAAAACCAGTGTATATTATATGAACAATTTAGAACCAAAAATAGTGGAATTAAAACAGGATATATGGCTTACCATGATCCTGATTTATTTTTCGTTGTTTATTTAGCTTATGTAAGTAATGTCTCTTTTTGGATCAAAATATTTAGAACTTATCCACTGAACTCATGGATCAAGGGATTTTTTGAAAGCTTTATATTTTTTAACTATATTATATCAAGTACCTAATAATTTTCCTGAAAAACTGAAAAATATTGTTCAATATCTTTTTAGAACCGAAAATCATGTAGATATATCTTTTGAAACAATACCACCTTTGTTTAGAACTGATGGAAGCATAGTGCCTGCTTATCATCATGTATATATTAAACACAATAAAGAACCTTTAATACCCCGACTTGACTTTGAATGTGAAATGACCGTGCAAAAGAATTTCACATATATTACAATAGATTTTAGAGATTTTCAAATTTTGATTTTAGAACAACGAGAAATAAAAATTTTATCTTATTAGCGAAACCCCGACCATGTAATTTGGAGAACTTGACGTTAGAAAAAAGATTTCAACCCAAAATTTTTATAACTTGAGAAAAACGAGGATTTTATTAACCGACTTTTAATGATTCACGAGTTATCATACTTCAGCGATAGCGCAAACTTAAAGGAAAGTCTAGATGCAGAGAGTTATGCAAACGTGGAAAATGCAATGGAAGGATAATGAAGACATCAAATCCTGCAAACAGTAGTCAACTCTGCAAACTGCAAAAACCAGCCCGTAGCAGCTTTTCAGAACCAAGCTTATCTCAAGCTAGCAAGAAGACAAAAGCAAAGAGGAACGTGTCAAAATTTTAAGAAAAGTTTGAATTTAAGTTTTAACTTTCATTTATTATAGATAGATATTCTTTTTACTTTCAACTTTCATTAATGAGTTGCTTAAAGGCATTTATTGTCCTTTAAGGACAAGTGGCCTCAAACATTTAATTGTTAGGTAGATTTTTTTACTTTTCGAATTTTGTCCAGATTTATGCATTCACTAAATTTGATTGACATAAGCGAAACTAAGTAAAGATTAAAGTGCTACCAGATTTGAGATATGATGAGTGAAGGAGTTTGTACAGAAAGTTTGAATCAATAAAATTGTAAGTATTTCATTCATATTTCTTTTGTTCTTACTTTGTTTTTTTTTAAGTTTATTTTATTTATTTAGGGGAACAAAGGGGTAAAAGATAAGCAAAGGGAAATGGAGTTTTGATTTTAAAATATTTTAAATAATAATAATTAACCTACATTGATCCTGTTGTTATTATCTTTCTTATACAAAAAGAAAAAATTTTCTTAAAAAATCAATCTTTGAAACCAATGTTTGAAAGCGAAATTTTAAAACTAGAGTCTTTAGTCTTAACCCATGACCTTTGACCCGTTTTAGTCGAGGATAGGCGTTTTAGGAGACTTTATGCAGTCTTGAGTAGGGGGTTATCTATGACACGAAGTGATGTTTTATTATTCTTAATTTAAACCAGGGTGTTTTGGGGAGAGATTTGTGAGATGGGTTTTGTTTTTGGTCATGGGTTAAGACTAAAGACTCTAGTTTTAAAATTCCGCTTTCAAAACATGGGTTTCAAAGATTGATTTTTTAAGAAAAATTTTCCTTTTTGTATAAGAAAGATAATAACAACATGATCAATGTAGGTTAATTATTATTATTTAGTATATTTTAAAATCAAGAAACTCCCATTTCCTTTGCTGTCTGCCCTTTATTTTTAAATAAATAAATAAACTTAAAAAAAACAAAAATAAAAAAATATGAATGAAATACCTGGCCTGTATTCAAGCTTTACATAAAACTCCTTACTCTCACTCAGACTATACTCAGAAGCTCTATACAACTCTTAACTTTCTGCACATAAATGTTCTACATTGTGCTCAAAACCTCAAATTTATAGACTACCTAAACTTAAAAGTCAAAATTGAAAGTAAAAAAATCTACCTAACAGTAAATGTTTGAGAGCCACTATCACTTAAGAGGCAATAAATACCTTACAACTTCATTAATGAAGTTGGAAAATAAAAAGAATATTATCTATTATAAATGAATTAAGCAAATTCAAACTTTCTTTGAAAACCCATTTACATTCTCTTTCTTTTATGCCTTCTTGGCTTGAAGATAACTTTAATTAAGCCTCTAACTGTTTTTCTGATTTGGGAAGTTCTGTTTGAGTTTTGTTATCTTAAGTCTGTTATTATTCTGTTTTCTGCTCTGCGCATCTAAACACTTTCCCGAGAGACTAGTCTCGCGGCATGTGATGGCTGCGCGAATACGCTTACAGCGGTGTAAAATGCGTGCCACAGTTATAAAAATTTTGGATTGGCCTACAACGGTTGGAGTTCTCCCAAATTGACTGTGGACAGGGTTTCGTAATAGAATAAAAATTTTTATTTAAGTTTTTCCTAAATTCAAGAATTTGAAAATCTCTAAATTGTGTAATATACGAGAAATTCTTTGCACGAGTCATTCCTTGTGGTTGTTATTGAGCTATTAAAGTTCTTTTATTGTATTTAATATATATACATGATGATAAGCGTATATGCTATCTAAACTTAAAAGGTAATGTATTTCAAAAATATATCTACATGATTTGGATCTAAAAGGCGATATTTTCCGATTTTAAAGTATAATAGGTACTGTGCTATACTAGTTAAAAAATATGTTTTTCTGATCACTCAGGAGCAGAAGGCTAAGACTACAAATATTTTGATCCAAAAAAAAACTACATAAGCTAAATAAACAACGAAAAACGAGGATCGTAGTAAACCATTTTAATGCATTTGTTTAATTCTAGTGTTCGCCTAACTTCTTTGCTTGGATCCTCAAGCAGCTTTTCATAAGAGTATCTAAAAGTGAGATTCACCGCTAATGTATAAATATCAGTCGAACTTTTGTTTTAATTACAAGTTTGTCAAAGCTGACCGATAAGCAAGGCGATTTTCTAATCATAATGTCTCGATTTCTAACATTGTTCAAAAATTCTGTTTTAAATCCTTAATTTGGTTTTCTTGCTTTTCTTGGTTCATAAGCATTTGGAATTTTTCAGTTTCTAAAACAACAAATTGGTTCTGTAATTTTTGAAAATGTTGGGCTAAAAAGATGAAATATAGTTTTATAAGCATATTCTAAATTTTGGTTTGAAAGTTTTGGGAGTTTAAAGACCAAAGGTTATGCCAAATAAGCTTTATATTCTTGAGAGTTTTGAGAATCTGAGCGAAATTGAAGGTTTGGGTTTAAAACTTTATTAAATAACGATTCAAATTGAAAAGTTTTCTTTTGAATTTATAGCTGGCCAATTTCACATGCACTTAAAAGTTAGTCATAAATCATTCAATCATTTATATAAATCGTCTCTTAACCAATCTGCTAATATATTATCTTTTCCTTTTATATGTTTCAAATTTAGGTTTAAAACTGATTAAAGCGTTACGAAATTTTATCAAATGCTTTTTGTAAATTAATTTTGAAGAATTTTTTATTTTCAAAGAATTTTTTAATATTTTCACAATCAGTTCTTAAAGTAAATTGTTCTTGGTTTAAAAATAATTGAAATTTTTCTAGAACTAAAATTATAGCTTCTATTTCTAAATCTGTTGAACTAAGGTTCTTTTGATAATCACTAAAAGTTCCACTACAATATCTACAAAGTTTTTCTTCTAAATTATTGGTTAATGCTAAAAGAATTCCTCCCCATCCTGTTTGACTTGCATACAATTTGGATTATTTTATATTCACTTTCTAATGGGAGATGTAAAGTTGGGAGATTTTAACAAGTTCTTTATCTTTTGGACTAATTTAATATCTTGCAGTTTAAAATATTTTTTGCCACTGTAATTTTTAGTTTCTTGTAAAGAGGTCCGGCTAATTGACTTAGGTTTTAATATAAGGTCTAGCATAATTTAACAATCCTAAAAAACTTTGAAAGTTTTAAATCTTCTAGTTTGTCTGAAGAATTATAGGATTTTTATGTATATGTTCTTGAAGTTTTACTTGACCATTTTTCTAATTCTAATCCTAAAAATTCAATTTGATTTTAAATAACTTTATTTTCTTTCTACTAACTATCAATAAGTATTTATAAGTTCTTCAAAAACATGTTCTAAATGTTTTGTATGTTCATGAGTTTTGGAAAAAACAAGAATATCATCAATATATACAAGAATAAAGTATTTACCAAATATTCTATCATCATTCGTTAAGGAAATATTTGAGGAGCGTTCTTTAATCAAGTAGCATTACATTCCATTCATATAAGCCACAAGGACAAGAAAACGCAGTCATGGTTTGCTATCTTCATCTAATCTTATTTGCCAAAATCCACTCTTATAATCTAATTGAAAAATATCTACATCCTTGAATAGAATTAATTAAAGAATATTTATTAGGTATTTTATATATCATCATAAGTATTATCATTTTAATCTTTTATAATTAATTGCCATCCTAGCTTTTCCTCGTTTTCTTCACTATGGTTTCTAACTAAAATGCAAATGATCTGAGAGACTAAAACTTCATTTAATAAGGTTATTTTGTAATAATTCTTCTATTTGTATTTTAAATTCTTCTATGTCTACAAGGTTACATGCAATATCTGAAGTTTTTTATGGTTAAATCTGGATTTTTTATTAATATTTTACAAATTGTTTGTTCCTATTCCAATGTTTTTTGAGGTCTTCTCCTATAATTCCTATTTTTTCTGCTTGAACTAAAGGTTTTTAACTAATGAGTTTTTAAAAATTTTCTGAATAATCATTAACTATACTATCTTTTATTTCTTCTACTTTATTTGTACAATGTGAAATTATGTTATTGGTTCTATTTTCTGTGTTTGTATATGAAGGACCCCGACCCGGATTAACCTCATGAACCCGAGGGGACCTCCCGGCACTCCAATGGATATAGAAACTTTTCCTTAAAAACAGTCAAATAAAATCCATGGAGGCGAACCACATTTTACGTCTATTAACGTATCTTTGAAAGTAAATAATGCAGGCGAAGTGATAAATTTTTTTTTTTTTTTTTTTTTTTTTTTTCAAACACTTGGATTTTTTCAAAAAATCGGCCAGAGTTTCCTCTGTTTTTCGGACTTTCCCAAATTTACAAAACCTGCGAAAACATTTAACAACACTTCTAAACTTCAACATCAAAATATTCAAACCTTCTTCTATTCCATGCATATTTTTTTTTATCAAAAGATTTGGGCTTGAGCCGGACTTAAGCCGACCGCCTACGTACCTCGTCCACTGAGGATCAAAGTCCACGTAGTTCCTTTTCAAAATATATACATCTATGCATATATACATGACAAATTATTCGACATATAAAATATACAAACTATTTATACAATGATTCACATAAATGCGTCTCCTCGATGGCTCGACTCACTGTGCAGGGGAATACTCTACCGGTACTTTGTCTAGGTTCTGAAAGGTTCTTAAAACCATATGGAAAAGAGATAGGCTAAAGGAGGCCCAGTGAGTGTACATTTTTCATTAAAATAACATTTTTGAATTATGCTCGAAGTAATGCATGCCCTTACAATTAAAATCGATTTTATACCTTAAGCATTTGTACTTTCAAACTTTCTTTCTTTTCTTTATAATAAATACTTATACTATTAAAATCAATTGTCTGCATAAAACATTTATGCCTCAGGCTTTCTTTCTTTCTTTATAATAAATACTAATACACTCAAATCAATTTATACCTTAAACATTTATCTCAAACTTTCTTTTTATTTCCTTTTTTTACGATGGAACCCAGAATAAACACACGAGCAGTTTTAGTGCAGCGGTGAGGACGGTCACATTCGATCATAACCACTCGCTGCGGAGAAACTCACGCTTTACATAGGAGTTCGATCCTTACTTTTATCACGTGTAAGGATATTACTCCTGAACCTTACCTGGCTTCCCTCCCTCAGGAGTTAGTAACCTATAACTACCTCTAAAATCCTTGCAGCTTAAAGTACACATAAGCCGATATCAGTCATAACAGTCCATAGGGGTTTAGGGTAACCATCGAGTAAAACATTTCTTCAAAATACATTTATAAATCATTTTAAATCATTTACTTTATCATTAAAACACATATGCATTCTTTATAATACCTTAACATATGCATACATATTTCATATACATATAAATATATATTGATGCAAGATAAAACATTTCCATATGCCTTAGCATTTACATAAACATTTCCATTAAACTTTCCAGTTTAACATTAAATCATTCACTTTTAAAACTCAATTTCAAAAAATATCATTTTTACTCCACGGAGTTCAGCTCAATCCCTTGCTTCCCGTCGATTCCATTTCCCGTCAAGTATCATCCCTTTTCACCTTTTCAAAGAAAGCCACAACTATACATTAATCACTTAACTTCCATTTTTAATCCACCATACATTCATTTAAAGCCAAATGAACAAATTACCCTTAAGCACCCCAAAAACCTCATTTTGGCCAACCTTTTTCCAACAATACTCTATAGACTTTATGACTCAAAATTATTCAAGCAGTCTTCAAAATTTGCCAAACTCTCAGATCAGTCCTTTATATATCAATGACATCTCTTTAAATTTTTCAATTTAAAATTCCTTCTATAAAGCCCTCAACCACATAACACAAGTTATTGTATTTTACATCTAGATGACTCAATTTAGCGGGAGCAGAATCTGCACATAGCTCCACTTTGAAAATTTTATAGGCACTTGGGATTACAATTTGCTTAAACTTCCTTCAGATAATTTTCCCTTGTTGTATTTTAACAGCAACTTAGATCCTCAAATCAGGTTCAGAAATAGGCAAGTTATGGTCAAATACGACAAATATGGTGAAACAGGAAAGCGAGCATTTCTGTGCGAGGCGCTGCCCAGGAAAATGACGAGGAATGTATTGTTCTCTTCCACTTTTTCACTCTAAACACTCCAATCTAATGCCTTATACCCATTTCAACATTCTACAAAAAATTCACTATCAATTCCTAACAATTCCCTCACTTTCTTTTTCAAAACCTAACCTAATCCATTTCCTTCTCAATTGATATCAAAATCAGCATCATTCAACCTTAAATACCACCAATTTAACATCCATACCAGAAAAGTCAAGACATTAGATATGAAAAACATCAGACCCTAACAATATACTCACTTTATTTTTTCAAGCCTAACCTAATCCCATTTCTTTCTCATTTGATATCAAAATGTCGTTCAATCTTAAATACCACCAATTTAACATCCATACCCGAGGAATTCAAGACATTAGACGCGAAAACATCAAACCTAACTTTCCACCAGCAAAAAACTTACTTGTTCTTGGTTTCCCTTTGAAACCTCTCCGCACTACCACTTAGAGCACTTGGAAGCTTGAAGGGAGGAAGAAGAAATCCACATCCTTGCTCCGCGAATTTTCTTCCCTTTCTCTCTTGCTTTCCTTTCTTTTCTCTCCTTTTCGCCACTTCTCCTTTCTCTCCCTCTGGGTTCCCCCTAACTTTTGAGAGACCAAAAATGAGACTTTTTGTTTGTCTTTCCATTTTAATATTTTAATCTTTCCTTTAATTACCATTTGGTCCCTTGAACAGCTATTTAGCACACTTTGCCAAAATTGCATTTGAGCCCATGAATCTCATTGGTCCATTCTCATGATATTTTAAATCTTAACTTAGCCATTAAGAAAGATTTTGATTGGCTCTCACAATAAAATATCTCC
The DNA here is from genome assembly GCA_016808115.1 of Tetrastigma voinierianum. Lineage (NCBI taxonomy): Eukaryota > Viridiplantae > Streptophyta > Magnoliopsida > Vitales > Vitaceae > Tetrastigma > Tetrastigma voinierianum. The sequence continues at coordinate 54,799 of JAEQBH010003947.1, forward strand.
ATTATAGCATATTTTATCTCAGTTTCACCTTATACTGCTTTTATACCGATTAAATGTCAAAAATATTCTATGGTCGTCTAAACTTCACATTGACCATGAAATATTCTAATTAAATCCTTCCACGAGTGGATTCCGGGCTCTAAAATCACGAAATCGGATTTAAAATCATTAAAATGTGAATCTGGACAATGACGTATTATCAAGATTCACGTTGGTCCTTACAAACTATCAAACGGACTCAATTTCACTCCGTTTTAGTTTAGATTAGACTCTATGATATATTAGGACATTTTTCGTATTTTTCGGCCCGATTCAAGAAAAATATCGGCGCATGCTCCAATTTCGATCAGGAATCACTATTCCTTAAATCTAATCTCTTACAAATATCAGTTCAAGTCTTGGGCGAAATTTCTTAAAAATTCCTTTATGAGCCCCTCCGTGGGATATAATAAGAAAAATCACTTATTCATAGGGCATTCGGTTACAATTTTGAAAATTCACTTCATGTCCAAATGGGGTCGAGGCGTTCTAAATTCTAAGCTACCCTCATTTCTATAATTGAACCTCTAATCAGTTCAAAGCTACTATTATAACATTCAATCGGGTTGGGGGGTTTTACAAATTATAAGCAATTATTTGTAGTTTTGGGTGAAAGCTAACTTGATTATTTTGTATTGTTGCCTTACCTCCTTATAAAGAATGTACAAAATTTAAACCTAAAATAAAAGGATACAAACTTATACTAGGGACTAAATAGGTTTAATGGTAATGTCGCTAGTTATGTTGGCCAATTATTATTGGAATACCCAGCTATATTTTGTGTATTATTTTTCCTTGATTATCTTTCAATTCTGTGAGGTTGAGTTAAGGTTGTTGATCTTCTTTTAGTACTAAGGGTTTCAAATAAAAGGTTTTTACTAGCTCCAGTATCTAACATTGCTTACTTTTATTTCAGTTTCTTTAATTTAATAGTTGTTTGAAATGTTATTGTTTTTACCTTATTTGCTGTATTTACCATTGTTGTTCCCAAAGAATTGATTGGTTCTTCTTCTTTTTGAGTTTCTTTATTTCCTAAATTATTTGTCTTAACTTCTATATTGGGTTTTCCCTATTATTGCTAAAATCTCTTTTCCCATATATTATAAGGATTTATTTTACTTTCTAAAGGTTGTACTAATTTTTCTAAATCTAAAAGTCTTATTTCCTGAGTTTATTTTTTTATTCATTTTCTTCTTGTTCATTATTTAAACTATTTTCATCTAAAATTTCATCTTCCAAAGTTTCTATTTTAATAGGTTCATTTTCTTGATTTTATTACTTCTACAATTTCCATGGTTTTTGTTTTTACAAATTTCTAGGTTCAAATGGGTTGATTTTATTTTCTACCTATATTTTGGTTTTCTCCTAAATTAAGTTTTTTCAAATTGTTGGAAAAGATTTTCTATTTTATTTTTCTTCTAATTTACTAGGTTTCTTAACTGTTCTTCAAGTATTTGATCTATCTTTTGACTAAGTTTTTCAATAGTTCTTTCAAATTTTGTTGTTCGAATTTTATTTTCTATTTCTTTTCTACAAAAATTTATCTTCTTTAACTAAATGTTCTTTTATATAATCCTAAGTTGCTTCTAATTAAAATTAAAAATGTTTAAAGTCTTCGACTTCTTTCCCTAATTCCTAAGGTTGTGTTACACAATTCCTATTCTTCTTTGTTAATTTCTTTGACTTTTTCTAGATTTTTATATCACGATACACTCACATGGTATTCTTTCTCGCTTTTTATGTTCTTCTAATACTACTTTGGTTATTCCTAACTGAATTTCTACAAGTTTCTTAGCGTTAATTCTTAACTTTTTTAAACTCGAGTTAAATTTAATTTCTGCGGTTTCTATACGACTTCTAATTCTACCTTATTTCTACACTAACTTCTGTTTCCTAATTCTAGTTTCTTATGAACTTGAACTACTAACATACTGAATTTGAACTACTAACATAAAGATTATCACCATAATATTATATTCACGATTTAACTATAGTTTTAATTATTAAAAATATTACAATGATTTCTTTTATAGTGGTTTCGTATTCACACAAATATTTAAGAGACACTAGGTTTTAGAATATCTTTAGTAAGGTTTTTAGATTGTTCTTAAAGGATGCAGTTTATCTAAATTTTTCTAAATTCTTCACGGCGAATGTAAATTCTATTATAGTTCTTTTACACGATCTGTCTAAATTATAAACACTAGGAGATAAGGAATAAAAGACATAAAATAAACACACAATTAAAATCATACAATATTTCAGATTTTTATGCAAATCATACATATTTCAAGGGTTTTTCACAATATAACAACAGGTAAGACAGCTTTGGTACTCAGAATTTAATTTAAAAGTTTTAAATAATAATACATTAACATACATTAGCTCGATACCATTCTTCTCCATATTACCAAAGCAAAACCCATCTCACAAATCTCTCCCCAAAACACCTGGTTTAAATTAGAATAATAAAACATCACTTAGGTGTCATGGGAAAAATCCCTTCAAGACCGAATAAGGGTCTCCTCAAACGCTATCCTCGAAGCTAAAAAAAGCAGATTAAAAGGTCATGGGTTAAGACTAATACTCTAGTTTAAAAATTTCGCTTTCAAAACATGGAGTTTCAAAGGTCCAGTTTTAAAGAAAAATTTTCCTTTTGTATAAGAAAGATAATAACAACAAGATAATGTAGGTTAATTATTATTATTTAAAATATTTTAAATCAAGCTCATTCACTTCAGCATATTTTTACCCCTTTGTTCCCTAAAATAATCAAATAACAAAAACAAGTAAGAACAAAAGTATGAATGAAATACTAATTTAACTTTCATTTATTATAGATTGATATTCTTTTTACTTTCCAACTTTCATTAATGAGTTGTAAAATTGTGTCCTTTAAGGACAAGTGGCCTCCAAACATTTAATTATTGAGTAGATTTTTTTACTTTTCAATTTTGTCTTTTAGTTTGTAAGTAGTCTATAAATTTGAGGTTTGAGCATACGTAGAAGCATGAGCAAAAAGAGGAGTTAAGAGTTGTATAGAGTTTGAGAGAATTGAGTGAGAGTGAAGGAGTTTGTACAGAAAGTTTGAATCAATAAAATTGTAAGTATTTCATTCATATTTCTTTTGTTCTTACTTTGTTTTTTTTTAAGTTTATTTTATTTATTTAGGGGAACAAAGGGGTAAAGAGATAAACAAAGTAGGTTTTGATTTTAAAATATATTAAATATGTAATTAACCTACATTGATCACAATTTATTTGTATCTTTCTTATACAAAAGGAAAATTTTCTTAAAAATCAATATTTGAAACCCATGTTTTGAAGCGAATTTTAAAACTAGAGTCTTTAGTCTTAACCCATGACCTTTAACCGATTTTAGTAGGGGATAGGCGTTTGGGGGAGACTTTGTACGGGTCTTGGTGGGGGATTTTCCTATGACACTTAGTGATGTTTTATTATTCTTAATTTAAACCGAGAGGTGTTTTGGGGAGGATTTACAGAGATGGGTTTGTTTTTGGTATAAGGGAAGAATGGGTATCGAAACTAATATCATTAATTTATTATTAAAAACTTTAGTCGAATCTAGCTACCAGGATAAAATCATGTGTGAAAAACCCTTTAATGACAACATGATTTACTCACTTGTGATTTGTGTGTGTTTATTTTATGTCTTTATTCACTATCCGCTAGATGTGCGATGAAACAGTAATTTCCATTCGACGTATTGAAAAATTAGCTCATTACTTTAAGTAGCTGTTAAACAACACTATGTCTCTTAAATATTTGATGATGTGAGCCGCTATAAAGAACCTGCGAAAATATTTTATCTTTGAAACTACTGGTTAGGCGAAATAGTGTGTGGTAATCTTTATGGTGAGAGCAGTTCAGGGTTCGCTGTGTTAGTGAGTACGAAGTTCCAGAGAACTAGAATTAGAGAAGTGAAAATAAATTAGTGAAGACCAAGTCGGTAGAAAACGATGAAAGTAGATCTGAGTTTAAAGAAGAGAGTGGGAAAACTTTAACCAGTTGAATAACAAGTAATGACAGAAGAACATAGCGAAGCAAATACAATGTGTGTGTGTGATATAAAAATCAGAAGAATCAGCCAGCAGAAAAATGATATGCCTATTACTCAATGGAAAAGAAAGCTGAAGAACACAAACCACCAGGCAATTAAACAGTGGAGTATATAAAGAATTTTGTAAGAAAGAAGAAACAAAGTTGAGCAACAAGGCATGAAATTTCTCAAAAAACTAGTCAGATCAAGCCTCTTGAACAGTGATTTAGTAAGAAACAGAAGAAAATAAAATAAGAAAATCTTTTCAACAGGCTAACAGAAACATATAGTCATGAAATAAAATCAATCCATTTTAGACTAGAGAGATTTAGAAAGTAAATACATGGAAATTGTAGAGTAATAAAACCAAGAAGAAAATAATAGGAATTTGCTTAAGAAGAAAAGAGTGAAAAGGCAATAAAAAGGAAGTAACTCCATACAAAAAACCTTTTAGTTCAAAATTCCCAAAATAACAAGATTTTTACAGCCAACATACGAGTAAGAAGTTCATTTAGAATATAGTATATTTAGACTTAGCTTCTTCGAATGAGCAAAACTTTGAAAAAATAAAACCTGATAAAATATGCATTTAGGAGTAATTTTAATAGGTATAATTGGACTTCATAGAAAGAATAGAACCTTGTAAATATTAACCTTTTAGATACTATAAATAGTGATAGGACGAGCTCTTTTAGCGGTCACAGTAAATATGAGGCAGAATTATCTTTGTTATAGGATGTATCCCACGGAGTTTGTATAGATCTTAGGAATTTACTGAAAAATAAAAATAACGATAAATACAAAAGGATATGATATGAACTTTGGTAGCAAAAACTTAGCCCAGTGTAGCCATAGGATTTGTGGAAAAACAACAAAATGCTTTAAGTTTAAAATGCATGATGGAATTTGATGATATAATGCAAAACTTTGGTAGTAAGCGTAAATATGATTGAAGCTAAACCCTTAGATACAAATTATTTGTTAGGAGAGAATAGGAAATTACCACCAGATAAATAAACCGAAGCAAAATATCAACCTCTAGTAGTATATATATTCGAAATAAGGACGGAAGTGCTAGTATAACTTTTGGAAATTATAGAACTATAAATATAGAACCAGAGTCTGATAGTGAAACTGAATCTGAACATGTTAATGTAGTAGACATAGAAGAACCAGAATTTGTGCTAAATATAGAAACTGTAGAAAATTTATATAGAAACTTCGGAGTTAATTGATAGAATGTTAAGAAGAATTTGAAAATAAAAATTGTTAGATGAACCAATAGATAAAGAAAACTTTATGAATGCAATGTGTATGGTATTTAGATAATCAAATAATTTAGAAACTTTATCAATCAAACCTAGTTAAAAAATTTTTTTAGACATAGAAGTAATAAGCCAATTTATAATACAACCACATATTCCACAAAAAAGATGAAGAAATAAATGAAATATGGAAATACCAAAGAACATGAAGAAAAATAACAAAGAAAAGAAAATAAGTGAAGAAAGAATTTGTAAATGTAAAAGCGAAATAGTTAGACAAGGCCTTCAATTTAAAGCGAGAATAGAGACCTTCTAGTAGTTATTGCAACCAATAAATGAATATAGAACCAAAATGGATTAAATATTAGATATGATAATAATAATGATCTTAGAAAAACCATAGAAAGCTGAGAGACAATCTTTAAATTACATTAGGTGTAGTAGCTTTCCAAAACCAACAAGAAATATATGAATATTGTAAAGTACACTTAGAGAGCAGTATTACAATTTTTAGAAACTTGGAACAGCGATGGTATTTTCAGGAAGTTAGAAATAATTTTAGTATATCTGTGTTTATAAATCTTATAAAATTATATTTTTTAGGAACAACCCAAGAGGATGTAAATGAACCTGTATTATATCTTTATAAAAGTTTGAACAGTTAAAATTATGTAACCTTTCTTATATAAGAATATGAACAAAATTTAGGAAATATGCAATTCTTCAGATAGATAGAATGCACGAATATTTAAATAAATACATATTAAAAATACGAGACCGATGGGTGTTGAATTATCAGACCGAATTTTCAACTTGAATAAAACTCTCCTTATATGGCGGTAGGAGTAGAGTGGTAAAGTGGTTAGAAAAGAATGTTTAAATATAGGAGAAAGAAGTCGAATAAAAGAACAAGATTTAAATAAACAACTTTGTAGAAGACTAAATTTAGGAAAATTAGATATAGGATGTAGAGATAGATATAGGGAATCTGGCAAACCCAATAGTTATAAACAACCTTTTAGAAAGAAAATCTAGAACTTATTATGAAACCAACCTTTAAAACAAGATATAGAAAACCTGGAAAATATTGGATAAAAAGAAGAATAACCAATTATAGTAAAAAACAATGTAAATGTTATTTATGTGGGCAAGAAGGTCATATAAAACCTGAATGTCCTGAACTGAAAAAATTGCCAAATGAACGAAATAGAAAATGTAAGACCCGAGAAATTCCAATTTAAGGAATAGAGCGAAATAAGTAATTTCGATTACAAAATTGTGATTTAGGGTTAAAAATCAGAATTAATTCTCGAGATCTTGGATGATAAAACGGATGAGAATACTTAGTTGGAATGCGATCTCGTGAGGAAATCTAGCTAGCAGCGAAAATTTCGTAATTTTAAGAGCTACTCGAGTCGGCCGTTTTGAGGCATTGCGTTACGAATGTAGTAAAACATTTTAAACGTGGCCAGTACATATAACAGTACTCATATACCATAAATTGGTATGGTAAGAGAAATGATGAAAATGAATGGCTGAGATGGTCACCAGAATATCGAATCCCGAGAAGAAGGGACCAAAATGGAGTCATTTTGAGTTGATTTAAGTCATAAGAAGACAAAATAGTGCAGTGTTCCATCTCCTCAAATTGAAAGAGGAGAAAGCGTGAAATGGGAGAGAAGAGATGCAGTAGGCGTGGAAAGAGAAGAAAATGGTGATTCTAGAGAGAGAGTCTACGACTTCTCAGAAATCTGTATGTCGGGCCAGTTGGATTTCGACGGAGCGAGAAGGAAAGCGTTACACGTGGAGCAGAACTCTGCGTGGTTAGTTTGCAAGTTTTGACAAACTCCAAAGGTGATTTTACTCCTAGCAGTTTTTACTCCCGTTTAAATGTTTTACTAATGTTTCTTTTGAATGAAGTAGTGAGGAAGTAGTTTGATCGATCCCAAAACTTGGGGCCAGGGTGATATAATTTTGAAAGAAAAATGGAAGCGTAGTGACACTCCACGGTACGATAGGGAGCTGTTGGGTGTGGTTGGTGCTTATTGCATTAAATGTTTGCTTGGTATGCATTGGGTAGGGAGATGGCCGTGGTTGGGTTCTTAAGTGAACCAATGTTTTGTGATTTTCAAGGAATAGTAAACGAGGGTTTCACTATTCCCGGAATAGTGTTCTAAAAATATATTTTTGTGAAAATACGTGTTGGTCGAGTGATTTAAATTAAATTACCCGTGTATGATCGATGGCAGTGAGCTGAATTTCGATGTGTGATTAATTAATTATGACATAGTTAATGTGAATTGGTTGTTTGTAAATATATGCATGTTTATATATTTACATGTGAATCATTGTAATTAAGTTACTTACCGTGTGCATTCGTATCTGTTGGAACGTCACCAGGGCACAAGGTTAGTGCATGAGGTGATCCCCAGGAAAATGGATTGGAGGGTAGTCTAAAATATTAATTCATCGGAGGGTAGTCCACAGACCAAAAATATCGATACGTGGATGTGGTGATATTCATCGGAGGTAGATCCATAAACAATTTATATATCAATCGTCGGAGCGGCCCAATTGATATATATACATCAGAGGGTTGTCCACTATTAAAACTAATGTTCTCATACGAGGCTTAGGCGAGTGTGAGAGAGTCGATGAGGACTCGGGATCTGAGTTGGTCATGTAGACATTCAAGTAGGATCATGCATTTGCTTGAATGTGTGTTTAAATTGGAACATTACCACTGCGGCAGTTGTGATGGCCCACTTAGGGCGATTCTCCTCTTGAGCTTTAGCTCACCCCAGTCGTGGGATCCCCTTTATTTCACAGTGCGGGGAGCGTGCGGGACGGCTCGTCTGGGGTGAGTTTTGAAGAAAGCTAGAGTGTGAAACTGATGGTTCTCCACATGTATTAGAATTGAAGTATTTGATATATGTTGTATAAGAATCATTACCACTCTTGAAGCCCCATGGGACATGGTTGATATGTTGATGGATATTGTGTGCCGTTGAGGCGTTTTTATATATTGTTATCGCCCAGGATTATATTAGGCTGTTTGGGGCAGGGGTTGCTCATAGTCTTGTGTTTGGTGAGCTCCGTACAAAGGAGACTGCGCTAGATTTTGAAGTGGCGTTGGGTGACCGGAGCATCCACTTGTGTCCGCGAGGTTATTGGTGGTCAACGGACCCCCAAGTTTTGGGCGTCACGGCAGTATCGAGCTAAGATGCTTGTTACCTTGGGAGCTCGGTGGGTGTAGTTATAAGTATGGTTCTGATACCAGCTTCACAGCTTGGTATCAGAGCTTAGGTATACGAATACCTAGGGAGCTCGGGTTTGGGTATCCATCACCACATGGGTGGTTGATGAGGAGTATAGGTATATGGAAACCTATAGATAGAAAAAATTTGGGCTTAGGCCATGGAGATGTAAAAACATCACCACTAGGTGTGGTTTGATGTTGAGTTTAGGTATGAGATTACCTAGGAAAATCACGGGACAAAACTAGGACACTACATGCACGTGTGTTGATGTGTTTTGTGTGATTTTGTGAATCATTTGGTGATTGTGTGTATAACATGATTTGTAATATGTTATAATGTTGTGTGCTTGGTGATTAGCACATAGATGAGTTAAGGAAATATTTTAGAAAATATTTTGGGTTTTTTTTTTACGGAGTGTGTAAACTTGAACCAGAAATAAACAAAGTAGAAAGTGTAATTTATTTGGTTTAGGGTGAAAAATTCATTTAAAGTTTCTGGTGTAGCGACGAAAGTAAATAAAATAAATTTTAATAAATTTAATTGAGTTGTTGGATGATGAAATCAAATTTTAATAAATTTGAGATGGAACACTAGGGTTAGTGTTGTCTAATGAGGCTTTGAAACTTACGGACTGGCTAGAATTAAATGGAAAAAGAAATTAAAGAAAATAAGTTTTATAAATTTATTTGGTTATAAGGAGGAGAAAATAATTTTCTAAGATTTTACAAGTGGTAAAATTGAAGAAAATGGAAGAAAATAAATTTTTATAAATTTATTTGAGTGGAGAAAATTTTTCAGTGAAAAACTGGAAAAGGAAAATAAATTTTATAAATTTATTTGGTTATGAAGTGAGAAAATAATTTTCTAAGGTTTTATATGGTGTAAAATTTAAGAAAATGGGGTTAAATAGGTATAATTCTTGAGTATTAAAGAGTATGGAAAAAAAATGATTTTAGTGATTTTTAGTGATTTTCCAATTTACGATAAATGAAAAAAAATTAATTAATTATTATTGTTAAAATTGAAAAAAAAAAATGCGGAATTTGAAACTCTTGTCCAAGATTGTATTCTTGAAAAATATTGTATTCTGCGAAAATGTTAATATTGCAACTGGTAAAAGTGTATGTAATGCAAGAAGGCTGAAAATAGAGGAATTTGTATTGCAATAAAAAAAATTGTATTAGCCGGGGCTAGGCAAAAGGCTGGCTGTGATGCAATCTGATCTTGGCAACCACATCTGATCAACGAAACCACGGCGTGGCCCCAGGCAACGACGCGTCTTGAGAAACGTCTTGGGGCGCGAGGGCGTGAAAGCGGCCCAGGCTGGCGTGGGCGCTAAACTGACGGGCGTCACGCGTGGGGCGCAGGCGGCGCGTAAGCGGCAGGCGCGAGCCTTGTGGAAGCTATGGCAGTACAGAGCGGCATGCGACCGGCGCGCGAGACCGCGGCATGGGCCTTGCGAGGCCGCGCGACAAAAAAGCCATGACTGAGGGCGCTAGACGGCCGGCCCAGGCGGCCCGGTGCGCACACAGGTGCTCAGATTTGGAGCCGAGGTTGGGGTTTGTGCACCACATTTCCGAGTTTTGGCCGATTGACTCGATGCATTTCTGAGTCACTAAATGAGCTCTTATTCATTACAAAAAAAAAAAGTCGGAAATTTTTTTTTTTAATTTAAAGTAAAATAAAATCAAATCAAATCAAATTTGATAAAATTTTCGAAAAAATAAAATTTTCAAAATAAAATTTTTGAAAATAAAAATTTTGTTAACGATATTTTAAACGCGAAATTGATTACGTATACACTGAGTTATGTGTATGATTAGTGTCTCGGGGCTGTGGTTATGCCTTAGAGATACTGTATTGGATTAACTACCATTTAAAATCGGGATTGCGCGGTAGTTGCGTAGGAAGTTATATGCATGGTGTAATGCGTATAGGAAAAATGGTGAATCTTGGAGTTATGAATTTATGACCTTAGGGAGTTGGAATCTTGAAATGAACAGAGGCCTAGAACCTTCTTGAAATATTGAAATGATTAGTGGTTGGAATTTAGCGCCACTTAGAAAATGGCGGTCGAGTTCATAGTTTGTCAGTCTATTAGTAATCGACATACGCATTACTAGTTGGGGCGAAGTGAAAATTAAATGACTCTTGGTACCCATTGAGCAATTTATAGATGGCTGATCGAGGACGGGACGTGGAAAAGTCACGAGAATTCTTGAAGTCGAGGCACCACCCGAGTGTTTGTCCAGTGAGACTTTTCTTGGGGCGTAGGTATTACAATGAATGCTATAACCTGGCGGTATAAGCGGTAAACAGAGGGAAGATCTAGTAACCTTGAGAGGTTTAGGGGCGCCATCCTCAGAGCATTCACGGGGAAGGGCAGATGGTGGCAGACCATTGGTTCCTCTGAGATCGAAAGTGTTAGAGGTTTATGGAGATTACCTCTGACTTACGACCGAGATAGACTAGCTGCGTTCTAGCTAGAGAATGAGGCCCAAATATGGTAGAAATGGGCAAGGACCTATTGAGACCTGAGATGAGTCATTGTTGTGAGTTCTCCTGTGGGAAATTCAATTTTACGGAATAAGGGTAAAGCTAGTAATTTGATTCTGAAAATTGTAATTCCGGTTAAAAATCACAATTAGTGCAGACCTCGGATGATGAAGCAGTTATCTGCAGATGGAATTGTCTCACGAAATCTAGTTAGCACTTAAAATTTCATAATTTTCCGAGACAGTCAGAGTCGGCACGTTTTTCGAGACATCGCGTTTCGGTGTAAATAAATCGATTTACCGATGCGACAAGAAAGTCACATATAACATGTACTCATGTTCCATAAGTGGTATAATTAGAAATGATGAAAATGGACAAGCTAGAGATAATTAATAGAATATCAAATCTGGGAAAAGAGGGACATAAAGTCGTGCTTAAATCTTGAAATTAAACAAATGACAAAAAGGGACAGTGTTGGTCTTCCTTATCAAACCAAAGAGCAAAGCGTGAAGGAACCGGTGAAAGCTTGCGGAGCGAAAATGGTGGTTCACACAGAGTGAGAGGTCCTCACTTACTCTCTAAGATCCCCGAGCAATGGGCCAGTTGGATTTCGACCAGACAAGAAGGAAAGTTCTGGAGCGGCTCACAGCGTGGACTCCGGGATCGGGAGTTTCTTCAAACTCCTCGAGGTAGGATTTTCTCCCTACTTGTGTTTTATTCCCATTTTAAGTGTTTTTCGATGTTTCGGTTGGTTTGAGGCCGTGAGGGGCTGTTTGATCGGTCCCAAAACTTGGGACCGAATTGATATAATTTTTGGAACCAAAATGGAGCAGCCCGTGACTGCTCCACGGCTGCTTTAGGGGCTGTTTGAGTTCATTTTGTCTAATTTGTGTATTAGATGCTTGTTTGGTATGCATTGGGTCGGGAATGGCGAGTGGATTCGGGTTCCTGAGGTGAAGCGTTGATTTAATGATTTTCGGAATAATGTAAGTTTCACTATTCAGGGAAGACGATGTTATAAAGATATATTTTTATGAAAATAGGTGTTTGGTCTAGTGATTTAAATTAAATCACTGGAAGTGTTTGATCATTAGCCAGCGAGGCTAATTTTGATGTTTGAGATGATAAGTACATAAACGTGGTTGTGTGATTTAATTTTTATCTTGAGTATATTCATATTATATATTTCGTGTGATTGGGTGTGTTGGAATTAGTAGCATACATGCATTTCCATATGCAACTGAGACATCCTAGGACTGGAGTTAGTGCATGAGTATAGAAATCCCAGAAAATGGTTCGGAGGGTAGTCTAAAATGTTAATTATTGGAGGGTAGTCCAAACTAAATAATATATCAACCGTCGGAGCAGGCCCAGTTGATATATATTCATCGGAGGGTAGTCCACAAACAAGTAATATATCAATCGTCGGAGCGGCCCAATTGATATATATACATCGGAGGGTTGTCCACTAATAAAACAATAATTCTCATACGAGGCTTAGGCGAGTGTGAGAAATCGGTGAGGACTTCGGGATGCGAGTTGGTCATGTAGACATTCAAGTAGGATCATGCATTTGCTTGAATGTGCTTAATTTGGAACATTGCTGCTGCTTAGATGGTGGTAGCCCGCTTAGGAGCGAATCTCCTGCGAGCTTTAGCTCACCCCGTCGTGGGATCCCCTTTATTTTACAGGTACAGGGAGCGTGCGAGGGGACGGCTCGTCCTAGAGATTTATTGTGAAGAAAGTCGGGATGTGGCTTTGGTGGTTGTACATGTATTAGAGCAGCTACGTTTAATATATGTATTGTTTAAGAGTAAAATATTAACTCTTGTAACTATTGGGGATATAGTTCATAGTTTGTATATGTTTTATGGGTATTGTTACATGGGCCCCGAGCCGTTTTTATCCATATTTGTATATATTATATATTGGGTATTTGGGGCCAGGATATGCAGGTTTTACTTCAGTAGGTAGAGCTCCGTACAAAGGAGCTACGCTAGATTTTCCCTAAAGTGGCGTCGGGTAACCCGACCTCCACTTGTATTCCGCGGGTTGACGGGTAGTCAATGGACCCCCGGGTTTTGGGGCGTCACACTCCCCTAGGGATTAGGGCGAGAAGAGGTACGATATGTCGAGGTTGCGAGTTAGAGATCTCGGGGACTCTACTCACAGTGGACCTGAGGATTATGGACATGTCAGAGTTCGATGTCATAATTTGGGATGGACTGGCTGTAGCATACAGGATCGTTATCGATTGTGAGCGTAGGAGGGTTACCGCCTATACGGAGGACGGTACTTGTGCGGTATTTCAAGGGAGACCGAAGCATGACATTTTTCCCCGGATATTATACGAGTCGAGTGTCGGGGGACGAGTTAACGAGGTGCTAAGCGGGCCCCAGAGGCGGTGAGACCATCACCCAGATACACCTCGAGTAGTTTCTAGAGATATGTAGATGTTTTCGGATGAGCTGGACTACCTCCATGGGATGTAGACCCCATTATTGAGTTACACCACGGTATTTCACCCATCTCTATGACTCGGCATAGGATGGCCATAGGTTGAGTTGCGGGGAACTCGAGTCCAGTACGGGAGCTCTTTGAGTGAGGGTTTATGAAGCAGACGCCGCCATGGGGCGCTGGTTCTAATTAGAAGAAGAAGGGCAAGACCCTTCATTTGTGCATTGACTACGAGGGCGGGTTGAACAGGGCTCGATTAAGAATCGGTACCTTCACCCAGAGGATTGATGATTTATTTGACCGAGTTGAGAGGAGGCGCGAATCTACTTGAATGAACCGCGCGGATTACACCATCGGCGAGGGTTAGGAGGCAGGATATCCACTAGGCGGCGTTTAGGGCCAGCGTTATGGGCACCTTGAGTTCTGTGATGCGCTGGATTGATGGATGCGTTAGCAGCATTCATAGATCTCATGCATAGAATGTTCCAAACCTATCTAGATCAGTTTGTCGCAGTCTTCGTGGATGACATTTTGATCTACTCGACGGAGTGGGAGCATGGTATCGCTTGAGAGGATTGTGTTATAAACTGCGAGAGATCATCATTGTACACTAAGTTCGTTAAGTGCGAGTTTTGGCTTGCGGGGAGATTTTTGGGACACGTGGGTGTCGGCACCCGAGAGTGTCGGTCCTTTAGAAGGTTGAGGCATTAATGAGTTGGGGAGAGACCGAGATGTCAATCTTCGAGATGCACGTAGTTTCTTGGGATTAGGTGGGTATTACGAGAGACAGAATGGGGGCGGGTTGTCCATTCGGGACAGGATCGTAGGACTTCACCTATGGGACATGGACTCCATGGTTGGGACAGTCCTGACCATAGAGAGTGAGGTCGAGGATGCTCGGAACACTCGGGATACGGGTGTTGGTAGCAAGAGGGAGGATCAGCTTTCTCCTAGTTCGGGGAAGAGGCAGAAGACTTACGTTTACCTTAGTTTCGGAGTTCAGGGCCGGGTTGGGCACGGTCGGAGTTGGGCGTAGAGCAACGGGAGAGTATACGCGGAGTTCGACCTCCACACCTTTAGTGAGGTTAGAGGAACTAGTTTCCAGTTTGAGGTCTTATCTGAGCACTTCGCAACCTGAGATAGACGGAGGGGCGGAGTGTGGAGTCAAAGTCGAGACGGTCGAGTTGCGCGATTAGGGCGTGATGGACCTTAGGGTGGTAGACATATTAGTTGTGATGTCGGGGCTTGACCATGGATGAGTTGACAACCATCGGGTTGTCGATGGGAACCTTAAGCCCAGGGTTGTCATACTGAGCCGCGACGTGGTTGGGCTTAGAGGTTAAAGTGGCTAAGAAGCCAAGTATAGATGTTCTTCCCTAGGATGTAGGGTGAGAGTTGACCTGATAGGTCGGGATTATGAGTGTGAGGTCTCACAGATTCTGCTCATGGTGGACCCGGGGTAGGGTGTCACAGTGTGGCATTATTGCGTTCGTGTGCACGGTAACATCGCGTTGAGACGGGTGTGGGTGCACGGTATGGTCATTCACCACTCATGGTGAGTGTGGGTTGAGTTTGTCTTTAGGACTACGTCCTATGAAGACTCATAGTTAGGTCGGTAAATGAAGAATAATTAAAGTGT
This sequence comes from Tetrastigma voinierianum, assembly GCA_016808115.1. Classification (NCBI taxonomy): domain Eukaryota; kingdom Viridiplantae; phylum Streptophyta; class Magnoliopsida; order Vitales; family Vitaceae; genus Tetrastigma; species Tetrastigma voinierianum. The sequence continues at coordinate 70,014 of JAEQBH010003947.1, forward strand.
GTTGGGTGACCAGAGAAAAGGGGGTCGTTAATCCCCCTAAGGTGAGAATCACGGAGTTAGGGTGTAAGAGACGGGAGATATCCGGGTTTACATTGTGAGTCTGAGAGGCTCGAAGTGTAGGCGAGAGTTATATAATCGAGGTGAAAACACAGAGCATGGTTGTCCACGCATTTGAGGTTGAGTGATGGGAGTCGCGGTGACTCGAGGTTTGGATGCCGCTGGAAGTCGTTGGGTGCGTGGCAGCGAGAGATTTCATTAAATAGATATCGCCATGGCATGAGATTGATTAATGATCCATTGGATTGTCAGTGATTGTGACCTTGGAGAGGTTAGCGGTTACACACCAAGCAAGGGTTGTGTAGGGTTACGTGTTGTGAGTGATATGATTGTCCTGAATTTCGGGACAAAATTCCTTTTAAGGAGGGGAGAATGTAAGACCCGAGAAATTCCAATTTCTGGAATAAGGGCAAAATCGTAATTTCGATTACAAAATTGTGATTTCGGTTAAAAATCCGGAATTAATTCTCAAGATCTCGGATGACGAAACGGATGGGTGCGGATTGGAATGTCTCGTGAAATCTAGCCTTGCGTAAAATTTACCGTAATTTTACGGGACGAGTTGGAGTCGGCCGCGTTTTTCGAGGGCGGCATTGCGTTTCGGGTGTCGTAAAGCGGTTTCGGCGTGTGAGTCCATATAACAAGTACTCATGTACCATAAGTGGTATGAGTAAGAAATGATGAAAATGAATGGCCGAGATAGTCTGGGAATATCAAACTACGAAGGAGGGACAAAATAATCATTTTCAAAGGTTGATTTAAGTCATAAGAACAAAATAGTATAGAATCTTCATCTCCTCAAATTGAAAGAGGAGAGAAAACGTGAAATGGGAGAAAGAATGCAGTAGGCGTGGAGAAGAAGAAATGTTGATTCTAGAGAGTCTCGACTTCTCTCTAGAAATACCTTGACTCGGACTGGGTTGGATTTGACGGAGCGAGAAGGAAACGTTCTACGCGGAGCGAGCTGCAGCGTGGACCGGTTGCAAGTTTTGACAAACTCAAAGGTAGGATTTTCTCCCTACTTGAGTTTTTACTCCCCATTTAAATGTTTTACTAATGTTTACGTTGAATGAGGCCGTGAGTAGGTTGATCGATCCCAAAAACTTGGGACCCGGGTGGTCTAATTTTGAAGAAAGAAAAATGGAGCGTGAGTGGCTTTGCTCCACGGCTGTTAGGGGCTGTTTGGGTGTGGTTGGTGTTAACTTGTGCATTAAATGTTTGCTTGGTATGCATTGGGCCGGGAATGGCCGTGGATTGCGGGTTCACTAAGTGAACCAATGAACATGATTTTAAGAATAGTAAGCGAGGGTTTCACTATTCGAATAATGTTCTAAAATATATATTTTTATTGAAAATGCGTGTTGGTCAAGTGATTTAAATTAAATTACCCGTGTATGATCATTAGCCCAGTGAGCTAATTTCGTGTGAATTAGTGGTATGGCGTGATTGTGTGAATTGGTTGTTTTGTAAATATATGCATGTTTATATATTTACATTTGAATTAGACTGTAGTGGAATTAGCACACATGCATTCCATATGCACTGGAACATCCTAGGACTTTAGGAGTTAGTGCATGAGGTGAGTCTAGAGGAAAATGGTTCGGAGGGTAGTCTAAAATATTAATTCATCGGAGGGTAGTCCACAAACCAAAAATATCAATCGTCGGAGCGGCCCAATTGATATTCATCGGAGGGTAGTCCATAAACAATTTATATATCAATCGTTGGAGCGGCCCAATTGATATATATACATCGGAGGGTTGTCCACCATTAAAACTAATATTCTCATACGAGGCTTAGGCGAGTGTGAGAGAGTCGGTGAGGACTCGGGATCAGAGTTGGTCATGTAGACATTCAAGTAGGATCATGCATTTGCTTGAATGTGTGTTTAAGTGGAACATTACCTTGCACTTAGGTGGTGAGTGGCCACTTGGGGCGATTCTCCTACTGAGCTTTAACTCACCCCGTCGTGGGATCCCCCCTTTATTTTACAGGTGCAGGGAGCGTGCGAGGGGACCTCGTCTAGAGGGAGTTTTGAAGCGAGGAGTGTGGCTTGATGGTTTCTCCACATGTATTAGGTCGAGTGTTTTGATTATATGTTGTATAAGAGTCGTTTACTAACTCTTGGGAACTATGGGACATGGTTGATATGTTGATGGATATTGTTGTATGGGCGAGAAATTTGTTTTATCCATGTTGTTATTCTTGGGATTATATTGGACAGGTTTATGCAGGTACTGTGTTTGGGTAGAGCTCCCCGTACAAAGGAGACTCTGCAGATTTTTAGTAGGCGTCGGGTGACGGAGCATCCACTTGTATTCAGCAGTTAGCGGGTAGTCCAGCGGACCCGGGTTTTGGGGCGTCTGAAACCCAAATTAAATTAATTTAATAAAAGAATATGAAATAAATAGTGACAATGAAGAACTAGTTAGTGAATTAGATTTTGAGAGTAACAATTCTAGTATATATAGCTTAGAAGATGAAATAGAAGAATTCTTTTAATTTTAAATAATAAGCTGTGACCTTGAGGCTTAGGGGTCAGTTGTTTACCGTCGGCAGCGGAGCCTGGGTGGAGGTCGGGTTACCCGATGCCACTTTAGAAAATCGGGCAGAGTCTCCTTTGTACGGGGAGCTCTACCCAAATATAAAACCTGTATAAACCTGTCCCAATCAACAATATATGCAATATATATATATCAATGCGAGGAAATTTGGGCCCATCCAGTTGTACTCGACACATATATCGAAACTATATCAATGATTTTAGAGTTGAAATGTTTTACTCTTATACAGCATATATAAATACTCAAATTATACATGTAATAACATCAAGCCACCGACTTTCTTGCTTATCAACCTCAGGACGAACCGTCTTCCTTGCGGCTCACATTGCACGAAGGGGATCTATGACGGCGTGGCGAAGTGGCAAAGCTTCCGGTAGGCGTAACAAGCACTCGCCACTGAGTGTAGTGCAATGTTCAAAATAACACCCATTCGAAGCAAAGGCATGGTCGCAGCGAAAATCTAAATGACCAACTGAATCACACGGTCTCGTAACTCTGCTCACGCTGCCTAAACAATTGATATATTATTGTGGACGGCCTCAGACCTGAATATCCAATTGGGCGCTCGGCAATTGATATTGTATTACTTGTTTGTGGACTGCCACCGATGAATAAGCCTATCAGCTGGGCCGCTCCGACGGTTGATATATATTATTTGATTTGGACTACCCTGGAGTAATTTACATTTTAGACTACCCTCAGAACCTTGTTTCTCCTAGACTCATCCATTACTAACTCTACATATTCCTAGGATGTTAGGTGCATATGGAATGCGTATCTTAGGTTGATTCGGTCTAATCATATGCAAATATATAAACTTATGAATATATTCGCATAAAAATTAAATCCTAGAAACATGTTATGTAATTATCATTTCACGCATCAAAATTAGCTCTCTTGGGCTAATGTTCAAACACAAGCAATTCGATTCAGTGCCAACCAAACACACATAATTTTAAGAAAATATATTCTTGAATATTGTTTGGGAATAGTGAAACCCTCGGTTACTATTCGAAGATATAAATCAACGGTTCACTTAGTGAACCAAATTCTGACCATTCTCGGCCCCAAATTCAATCAAAGCATGATTTACACCCAAACAAACCCCTTTTACACCATTTTTCAGTATTGGAGCAGCCACGGGCTGCTCCATTGAACTTTCAAATTTTACATTAATTCGGTCCCAAGTTTTGGGACCAATCAGACGGCCCCTCACGGCCTCATTCAACCGAAACATTAGTAAAACATTTAAATGGGAGTAAAACTCAAGTAGGGAGAAAATCCTACCTCTAGGAGTTTGAAGAAACTCCGGTCGAGTCCCAGCGCGTAACTTTGTCCTGCGTAGAACATTTACTCTTCTTGCCGAAGGCTAGCCAGCGGTCGGATCGCCGTATTTTTAGAGAGGAGTCCTCTCTCTAAAATCTCCAAAATAGTTTATCTCCTCCGTGCTTCTTGCCGCGTTTTATTGCTTTTTGAAGAGGCGACACTTTGTAGCTCTTTTTTGGCATTATTCTCATTTTAATCAAATTTCAAAAAAATGACATCACAAATATCTTTCAGTTTTGACATTCGCTCCACCTCGTAGTCCATTTCATTATTTATCTACTCATACCACTTATGGCATATGAGTACATGTTATATATGACTTTTCGTCGCGTGAAAGCGATTTCTGGCGCTCGAAGCGCGATGCGTCGAAAACGTGCGTTATTGTCTCGACAAATGCGAGCACTATCATAACTAATTCGGCGAGCATTCAACATTACAATCCGTTTAGATATCAAGTCTAGACAGTACGGGACTTTAAATGATTAATTTTGTAATCGGCGACTCATTTTACTGACCCCGGTGAAACTCTCAGTCTTGTTCTCCCTTCAACAAAATTAAATCCGAAATTCAGGAACTATCCTGTCATAGCGTGCGCTATCTTGTGCGCACACTCTATCATGCATGTAAACTAGTCATTTGAAGCCTTAAGCATTAAACCAACGGCACCTTATCTACTAAGCAAGAAGGGATAGGTAGCCGCATCGTGTCCTCGCGCTCCCACGTTGACTTTCCTCCCGGCTCCGCGGTCGCCTTAGCACTCTCGCTGGCCTCATGGTCTTGCGTCGCAAACCTGATCACGGCTACAAACAATGCACCCGGTCCTCTCGTGAGTCCCGTCGGTGTCAGCCTCGATCGTCCCCGATCCACCACATGGTGGATCGAGGTGTATGTATATCGGAAGTATGGAGGCGTGAAACACCTCGAGGACACGACATGGCGGCGTAACTCTAGCCGTCTGTGACATTGCCCATCCGCTCGGTATCTCGAAGGCTGATAAACCTCGCGATAGCGCTTCCGCGCTTAGCAGAACGACAGCTCTCTCTTGGGTTCACCTTCAAGGAAACATGATCACCAACCTCGAACCCTAAGGGTCGACGTCACACATTTACATAGCTCTTCTGCGGGCCACGGCTAGTGAAGAGCAGTATCGTATCAAGCTCCTTCACAGAGGTGTCTCTAATCAAATCCGGACCCGTGATGGATCTCTCTCCCACCTCGGTCCATCCTAACGGTGATCTACATGGCCTTCCATACAATGCCTCATACGGTGCCATCTGTATACTCGCCTGTAACTGTTGTTGTAGGCGAATTCCACTAAGGGCAATAAATCCTCTACCCTTATGATCCAGGACACATGTTCGCATGCCCTGCTACGTAGTATGTAATCCGTACACACGTAATCTACGTAACCCTTGGGTGTGTAAGCGGTAACCTCTCAGGTCATAATCGCGACAATCAGATGGACCGTCAGCCTAGTCCATGTCATGAATGACATCCGTTATCACAGGAGCCCTCGTGGAAGTACCGGCCTTGTATAGCGATTTTTCGAAAGGGTATCAGACCTTGAGTCACCCAGACTCTATGTCGCTCAACTCTAAGTCTGCGCGATAACCATGTCCCTGTGTTTTCATCTCGGGCAACATAAATCTTCGGCTTACACTTCGAGCCTCTTACATTTCCTGATTCAACTATGAGTCTTCATTGGATGTAGTCCTAAAGACAACTCAACCCACACTCACCATGAGTGGTGAATGACCATACAGTGCACCCTTAGCTCAGGGTCCACCATGAAGCGAGAGATCTCGGAGATCTCTCATCATAATCCCGACCTATCGGTCGACTCTCACCACTTCACCCTAGGGAAGAACATCCATGCGAAAGCCTGCAAAAGGCCTTAACCTCTAAGCCCAGATCGATACTGGGTAGCCGGTATGACTCGGCACAGGTCTGATGCGGCATTGATGGTTGTCAACTCATCCATGTCAAACCTGACATCAACAACCAATAGGTCTACCCCCCTAAGGTCCACAACGCTTCCGCTGCGCAACTCTGATCTGTCCCTGACTTCGACCCACACTCTGGCCCCTCTGGCCTAGCTGTACTGCTGGGAGTGCTTGTATAGCACCTCAGAACTGAAACTGGTTCCTCTAACCCTTACTAGGGTGTGGAGGAATGAACTGTATACTCTCATGTCCTATGGCTAACTGGGACTGCATTGTCCCAAAGTCTTGGGATCCCTGTCTCTGGGGCAATCCGTCGCGTGCCCAATCTTGGCCACAGTCACGAAACTAGTGTGAAGCGAAGTCTTACGCCTCTTCCCCTGGCCAGGAGAAAGGCGATCCTCCTGCCATTGCAAACACGTATCCAGTGTTCCCAGTATCACCAATATCTCTCTATGGTCGGGCCGTGACCATGGAGTCCATGTCCGTAGGTGAAGTCCTACGATCCTATCCCGAATGGACAACTTGATCCATCCTCGAATCTCCTACTTGATACCCAGCGATCCCGAGAAACTACGTATCTCGAGATTGACATTCGGTCTCTCTGGCCAGCATGCTTGCCTCGACCTTCTCTGGAGTCGGCGACACACCTGATCTGTGACACCACGTGTCCCCGAAAATCTCACCTCGATGTGAGAGAAACTACGCACTTGCGAACTTAGCGTCTGGCCCGATGGTCTCTTAACATTTATCAAACAATCCTCAGTGATACTCATCTGCCTCACTCTGTGGGAGTAGATCGAAATGTCATGCAGGGCTACGACAAAGTGATCTGAATGGGGGTTGGAACACCCTATGCATGAGATCCATGAATGCATTTGGCGCATTCATCAATCCTAAAGGAACAATCACTTGAAGTAAACTCAAGTGCCATGTAACGTCCTAAGCGCCGTCTTAGGGATATCTATCTCCCCCAACCCTCGGTTGATGGTAACCGGTGCGAGAAGGTGCATCTTGGAGTAGACTCGCACTCCTCTCCAACTGGTCGAATAAATCATCAATCCTCGGTATTAGATGCAGATTCTTGATGTGTAACTTCTGTTCAATTTGCGTAGTCAATGCACGGTCGAGGATCTTGTCCTTCTTTTCGCAACAAAGCGGAGCGCCCAGTGGTGCTCGTACAACCAGCTACCATCGATAGCTGCGTAGTTGGACTGCGAGGTTCTATGACGCAACGGTGTCATCCTATGCAGTCATAGAGATGGGTGAATTACCCGGTGTAACTCCATCACCAAAAGTCTACATCTATGTGGAAGTGGTGCGGGTAGCTCATGCGGAAAAACATCCACATATTCGCACGCTGCTCGAGGTAGATCCAGTCGATGCCGCCGATCGCCACAGGGTAAGGCTCGCTGTGACCGATGACGGTCCTAGCGCTTGGACTCGCCTCGCATGCGACGAAATGTCATGCTTGTCCCCCTTGAATACCACGAGTGCAGCCTGCGTGTGGCGCGGTAATCCTCTGCGCTACGATCGATAGCGACCACGTGAATTTATCGACGATCCATCGCCGGGATGACCTCGAACTCCCGACGTATCGTAGTCACCGGGTCCATTGTGGGTAGAGTCCCGAGATCTCTAACTCACAACTTCGATATATCGTACTATTCTCGCCCTAACTAGGAATTCACATGCAACGGCTCCTCTAGTCTCGGAGGTCCTTGCCCCTTTTCCACCATATTTGGGCCTCGTTCTCTGGCTAGAGCGGCTAGTCTAATCAGGGTCGCGTCGGAGGTAATCTATAGCCTCCCCAACACTTTCTCGATCTGCATGAACCTATGGTATACCACCATCAGATCTTTCCCCCCTATGAATGTCGGAGGATGATACGCCCTAAACCTCTGAAGGTTACTAGGATCTTCTTATCTAACTTTTATCTGACTGTGCTATAGCATTCATTGTAATACCCTCGACCTCGTAGTCTGCCCAATCAAACAACGATTGTGTGACCTGTACCCCGTGGACTTTCTCTATGTCCTCGCCCTCTCCCAGCCATCTACATTGGTCGAATGGCAACCGATTCATGTAATTTTTCATTTGTTGGAGTCCTAGCGAAATCTGGGTCTTGATAGACTTGACAACGATGAATTGACCGGGGTTAAACACAAGTGGTGCTAGGTTCAAACCACTTAGTCGTTTATTTGATAAAATTTTAGGCTCTTGTTCATTTCATTATCCAATTCCCTAAGTGTGAGACCCCCAACCTTCGTGACCACCTCATGGGTACCCTTCAGGTGGAAGCTCACTCATAGGATATCCTCATTCCCCCTTTGAGTTCCTTTAGCTCCGGAGGGATTTCGGGCCGGGACCTGGGGTCTTTAGTCGATGGGAAGCATCCTGCAGTACCAGCTGAGCTGGCTCGGTTGGTGCGAAGATGCTTCCCGTGGACAAAACCTAGGTCTGAGTTCGAGCAGGAAGAAGAACTCCGATAGTGGTCTGTGAGTGGCTTTCCACAGTATGAGTGTCACGAAGTGAGTCTCCACGATAAAGCGCCTTTTGTTGTGGGGTCCCGCACCCCTTCGTGACACGGGGGTGCCCCCTTCGGGTGGCCTTTGTGGGGTCCGCCTTCGGCGTAACCTTTGGGTGCCCCTTCGGTGGGTCCCACTCACCGGGAATATCATGCCTCCACATAGGCATTTTCTTTCGCCTCGTAGGGCTCGAACCCCGAGGACCGGGGGCTTAAGGTCAATGGGAGCATCTCTACTACCAAGCAGGCTACTAGCTCGGTTAATTTGCAGATACTTCCCATTGGACTAAGACCACAGGTCTGGGTTAAATCTGAGGAGGCGAAAAACTCTGTGGGAATGAGGATATCTGGTGAGCTTCCACTGGAAGGGTGCCCGCGGGAGTGATCACGAGGGGGGTGAGAGTCTGACAAAGGCGCCTTTTATGTGGAGACCCGAACCTCTTGATTCGCTCCTTAGAGTCTTGTTTCGCGGAGTCCCGGCGGCACTTTCTTTCGCCTCGTGAGGCTCGAACCCGTGCGCGAGGGACTCTTATAGCAATGGGAACCTTTCGGCTGCAGTAAAGCTAGCTCGGTTGGTAGTGGTCTTTCCCCGACCTCTTCTTTTATGTTCAACTCTGCAGGCAAAGCGAATGAACTGCTGCTGTCTATAAGTGGTTGAAAAATTTAGTCTCCCAAAATTAAATAATCTAACCTTAGCATTCACCCTTTTCCTATACGCATTATCATGCATATAATTTAAGTACGCAACTACTGCATGATGCCATTTCAAATAGTGGTTAAATCCAAATAAGTCTCTAAGGCATAATGACCAGAGACAATCATACGTAACCCGGTGTATACATGATGTTTGTGATTTAAAATATTGTTTTCAACGAGAATTTTATTTTCAAAAATTTTATTTTGAAATTTTTATTTTGAAAATTTTATTTTTTGAAAATTTTATCAAATTTCTTTTGATTTTTTTATAAAATTTCTTTTTGAAAAAATTTCCCCCAAAATTGACTCGGGGAGCGATCTTGGAGTCAAAATCGAGTCAAGCGGATTCAGCTGAGTCGGCCAGGCAGGATTCACGAGCCCAAAGCCCGGTGACCCGGCCCGGCATGTCCCACCGCGCCTGAACGCGCCAGCTGCACCTGCCGCGCCAGCTCGCCGTCTTGCTTTGGCCCAGCTCGCCCGGCTGCGCGGCGCTCAAGCGCAGCTTGCTCCTCGCACTTGTGTACGCAGCTTGCAGTGCGCGCCACGCCTAGCCACGTCTTGTGACACCAACATGGCGCGTGACTGCACCTCATGGCGACCCTGACCGCTCATGTATATGCCTTGATATTCATTTTTCCTTCTTGCATGCTTGTTTCTATTTACCATATATGAGCCAGTGACAAACCTCTCACAATAGTTGGCAGATATGTGAATATTGCTCATTGTGATAGTGTGAAATAACTGTGTTCAGAGCCAACCTAAGGTACTATGTTTATGAAATCAGATTATATTTAGATATTTTTCTTGCATTTTTCAGTTTGTATTAAATAATTCTTTAAACAGACCTCATTTTGTTAAATCTCTGATACAAGCTGTATTGCGATACAATATATATATATATTTTCCTGTGATACTCAGAATATACGTGCTTACGTTTCAAATTCTGCCTGTTTTTTTAAGTTTTTCATTACAATTAATTTTTTTCCAATTATTTCTGTAGTGGAAAATCATAAAAAAAAATCACTAAAATCATTTTTTTAACGCTCAAATAAATTTGCAAAAATTTATTTTCTGCATTTCTTGATTTTACACCTTGTAAAATCCCAGAGAATATTTTCTCACCTCGTAACGAATAAATTTATAAAATTTATTTTCCAGCACTCACGATTTTTGAAAATTTTCTCGCTCAAATAAATTTATAAAATTTATTTTCCTTGTTCTTCGAATTTACCACTTGTAAAATCTTAGAAAATCATTTTCTTCTCCATTTTCTTCAATTCTCATCAAAATGCATTATTAAAATTAGTTTTATTTTCTTCATTTTCCTTTCCAGTTTGTACCTTTATTGCAACTCAAAATCTTTTCTAAATATTTTCCTTAACTCATCATGTCTTGTCATAAGCACAAATAAACATAACATGAGTATACATGCCATTCATCAAACATTCACACAACAATTCATCGATCTACAGAAACACATCGACACACGTGCACGTAGTGTCCTAGTTTTGTCAGTGATTCTAGGTAATCTCATTACCTAAGCAGAACATCGAACCACACCTGAGTGGTGATGCTCTCGCTCAACTAGGGCCTAAGCCCCCAAATCCTCGATCCATAGGTTTCCATACCTAAGTTCCACATTCTAGACTAGTGGCCTGAGCCAGTCTCGAGCCACTAGGTAATCGTATACCTAGCTTATCGCACTAGCTCTAGGTATTTATAAACCTATGCTGTGCAAGCGCGACGCCCCAGCCGGGGTCGGGTTGACTACCATCAGCCGCGGAATCTAGTGAGGTCGGGTTGCAGACGCCACTAGAAAATAGTAGAGTCTCCTTTATGCGGGAGCTCTGCAAATACAAAACCTGTATAAACTGTCGATCAACAGCCATATGCAATATATATATCAATACGGCATGGGCCCATCAAGCTAATGCTGACACATATATCCAAACTATATCAATAGTTTCAAAGTTGAATGTTTTACTCTTATACGACATATATTAAAAATACTCAAATTCTAATACATGTAAATATCATCAAAGCCACACCGAGCTTTTCTTCTTATCAACACAAAAGATAAACAATCACTGCGCACCATCTTTGTGCGAAAAGGATACACGACGAGGGTGAGCTAAAGCTCGGTAGGAGAATCGCCCCAAATGGGCTACTCACCACCTAATTAATAGTGCAATGTTCCAAAGTAAACTTTTGAAAATTTCAAGCAAAGCCGCAGTCCTACTTGAATGTCATGACAACTTTCGGATCCAGGTCTGAAGAATCTACTCTTTAACCTCAAGCCACCGTGTGAAATTATTATATTATTAGTGGACCAACCCTCGGAGTGAATATATATCGATTTAGGTACTCTGACGATTGATATTTATTATTTGTTGTGGACTACCCTAGATGAATAAATATCAGGCCCAGAGCGCTCAATGAGATTTGATATATATTATTTGATTTGGACTACCCTCCGATAATTTACATTTTCAGACTACCTCAAGACCTTGTTTCTCCAGATACATCATTTTAACTCCTATATTCTAGGATGTTCCGGTGCATATGGAATATATATCAGTTCCAATTCGATTCTAATCATGTATCTAATATATAAACATGAATATATTCGCATAAAGGTAAATCACACAAACATATTTATGTAATTACATGTTTCAACATCAAAAATTAGAAAGCTCTTGGGCTAATGTTCAAACCATAAGCAATTAGATTGAATTACTTAGCCAAACTTATAAATTTTACATGTTGTGGAATATTGTTTAGGAATAAGTGAAACCTGGTTATAACTAGAAAGATCACAAATCTGCGGATTAACCCATTGAACTTGAAATTCTGACATTCTGAAGCTGATTCAATCAAAACATGGTTACACCCAAAACAAACCCTTTTACACCATTTTCAGTCATGGAGCAGCCACGGGGCTGCTCCATTTAATTTCAAATTTTCGTTAATTCGGTCCCAAGTTTTGGGGACCAATCAAAAAACTGACCCCTCACAGGCTCGTTCAAGCCCAGAAACATTAGTAAAACATTTAAATGGGGTAAAAACTCAAGTAGGGAGAAAATCACACTCGGAGTTTGAAGGAAACTCCGATCAGAGTCCCTTTGCGTGCTTTGTGCCTGTGGGCATTCTCCTTCTTGCAGAAGGCCATGGCGTTGGTCGCGTATTTTGAGAATCCCGCCTATAAAATCTCGAAAATCAGTTTAACTCTCCCGCCGTACTTCTTTTGTTTGTGCTTTTGAAGAAGGCGACCTTGTAGCTCTTTTGGCATTATTCTCATTTTAATCAAATTTCAAAATGACATCTACGTCCTTCTTTTCCCAGTTTTGACATTCGGCTACCTCGGCGTCAGTTTCATTATTTATACACTCCTTACCACTTGGCATATGGTACATGTTATATGTGGCTTTACCGTCACGTCGAAAACGTTTACGGCACTGAAAGCGATACGTAAGCGATACGATTAAGTATCTCGACAAATTTATGTGAGAATTTCGTGCTAACTAGTTGCGGGGCAGTTCAACGGTACAATCCGTTTAGGTAAATCCAGAGGTCTATAGGGTAATTACGGATGCCGCGTAATTATAATTTTATATGTCGAGTACGATTTTGCCCTTATTCCAGAAATTGGAATTTCTCGGGTCTTACAATAACTTAGGAAAATTTTGTAAAGATTGGTTAAGTAGACAGATTTATATAAATGATTGATTTATTTATGACTAACTTTTTGTGTACAGGAACATGGCTCAAAGGAGAAATTCAAAAGAAAAAACTTTTCAATTTGGAGCAGATTACTTTAAATGAAGTTTAAACGGCATTGATTTGTTCTTTGTATTAGAACCTTTTTGAAGAACATAAAGTTATTAATTTGATAACCTTTGGTCTTTAAAACTGAAAACTCAAAACCAAAATTTAGAACTATGCTTATGGAAAAACCATTTCGGCTTTTGTGACATTTTCAAAATTCTGAGAGCAGTTTGTTGTTTTAGAAACTGAAAAATTCCAAATGCTTATGAACCAAGAAAAGCAAGAAAACCAAATTAAGGATTTAAAAACAAAGTTAGAACCTTTGAACAATGTTAGTAAAACCGATTTAATTAATATGATTAGAAAATCAGCTTTGCTTACCGAACAGTTTGACAAACTTGTAATTAAAAACAAGTTCGGACCTGATATTTACAATATTATAGAATCTCACTTTTTAGATAAATTTTATGAAAAAGTGTTTAAAAATCAGTGTATATTATATGAACAATTTAGAGCAACAGTGGAATTAAACAGGATATATGGCTTGTGATCCTGATTTATTTCGTTGTTTATTTGAAAAACTATGTAAATATGTCTCTTTTGGATCAAAAATATTTAGAACTTATCCCTGAACTCATGGATCAAGGGATTTTGAAAAACATATTTTTAACTAGTATATATCAAGTACCTAATAATTTTCACGAAGAAATTGAAAGAAAATATTGATTCAATATCTTTTTTAGAGCCAGAAATCATGTAGATATATCTTTTGGGGGAAACAATACCACCTTTGTTTAGCGTTGGAAGCACAATGCACATATCATCATGTATATAATAAACACCTGATAAAGAACCTTTAATACTGACAACAACTTTGAATGTGAAATGACTCGTGCAAAAGAATTTCCTGTATATTACAATAGATTTAGAGATTTTCAAATTTTTGAATTTAGAAAAACCAGAAATAAAAAATTTTATCTTATTGGCGAAACCCCAACCATGTCAATTTGGAGAACCCAACCATTAGAAAAAATTTTCAACCCAAAAATTTTTATAACTTCAGAAGAGCAAGATTTTATTAACCAGCTTTGGGCAGATTCACCAGAGTTATCATACGTCGTGATAGCTGAAGCCTGGAAAGTCTAGATCTCAGAGTTATGCAGAAAGCGTGGAAAATGCAATGGAAGGATAATGAAGACATCAAATCACATAAGCGTTAGTCAAGCTACGCAGAGCGAAACCGGCGAAATGCGACTTTTGAACCCGACATATCTCAGAGCTAGGAAGACAAAAGCAAGAGCAGCGTGTCGAAATTTTAAGAAGAGTTTGAATTTAAGTTTTAACTTTCATTTATTATAGATAGATATTCTTTTTCCAACTTTTCATTAATGGTTGTAAGGCATTTATTGTCCTTTAAGGACAAGTGGCCCTCGAAGCATTTAATTGTTAGGTAGATTTTTTACTTTTGATTTTGTCTTTTAGTTTGTAAGTAGTCTATAAATTTGAGGTTTGAGCATATGTAGAAGCATGAGCAAGAGGAGTTAAGAGTTATAGAGTTTGAGAGAATTGGTGAGGTGAAGAAAGGAGTTTATGCGAGAAAGTTTGAATGATAAAATTGTAAATATTTCATTCATATTTCTTTTGTTCTTACTTTGTTTTTAGTTTATTTTATTTATTTAGGGGGAACAAGGGGGTAAAAGATAAGCGAGGGAAATGGGTTTGATTTTAAAATATTAAATAATAATAATTAACCTACATTGATCCTTTTGTTATTATCTTTCTTATACAAAAAGAAAATTTTTTCTTAAAAAATCAATCTTTGAAACCCATGTTTTGAAAGCGGAAAACTAGAGTCTTTAGTCTTAACCCATGACCTTTAACCCGTTTTAGCCGAGTATAGGCGTTTGAGGGAAGACTTTATGCAGTCTTGGTGGGGGGATTTCCTATGACACGAAGTGATGTTTTGTGTGTAATTTAAACCAGGGTGTTTTGGGGAGGAGATTTGTGAGATGGGTTTGTTTTGGTATAAGGGAGAAATTCAAAATAATAATTAAATTGTAATTATTTCATTCATATTTCTTTTGTTCTTACTTTGTTTTTTTTTAAGTTTATTTTATTTTATTTAAGGGAACAAAGGGGTAAGGAATGACAAGGGAAATGGAGTTTTGGGTTTTAAAATATTTTAAATAATAATAAAATTAACTACATTTGATCACATTCATTATTATCTTTCTTATACAAAAAAAAATTAAAGAAAAATTTTTCTTAAAATCAATCTTTGAAACCCATGTTTTGAAACGGAATTTTAAAGCTAGAGTCACAGTCTTAGCATGACCTTTAACTTACTTTAGCTGGGGATGGCGTTTGAGGGGGAAGACTCATGCGGTCTTGGTGGGGGGATTTTCCTATGATGACACGAAGTGATGTTTTATTATTCTTAATTTAAACCGGGTGTTTTAGGGAGAGATATTTGAGATGGGTTTGTTTTTTGGTATAAGGGAGAAATTCAAAATAACCAATTAAAATTGTATTATTTCATTCATATTTCTTTTGTTCTTACTTTGTTTTTAAGTTTATTTTTATTTATTTAGGGAACAAGGGGTAAAAGATAAGCAAAGGGAAATGGGTTTGATTTTAAAATATATTAAATAATAATAATTAACTACGGTGATCACACATTGTTATTATCTTTCTTATACAAGGAAAATTTTCTTAAAATCAATCTTTGAAACCCATGTTTTGAAGCGGAATTTTAAAACTAGGTCTTTTGTCTTAACCCATGACCTTTAACGTTTTAGCGAGGATGGCGTTTGAGGAGACTTTGTACCGGGTCTTGGTGAAGTTTTCTATGACCGCAGTGATGTTTTATTATTCTTAGATTTAAACCGAGGTGTTTGGGGAGAAGATTTGTGAATGGGTTTTGTTTTGGTATAAGGGAGAAGAATATTATCGAGCTAATGTATGTTAATTTATTATTATTTAAAAACTTTTGAAATTAAATTCAGTACCAAAGCTTTATCTTACACGATTTAAATCATATTATTGAAAAACCCTTTGAAATATTGTATGATTTTGCATAAAAATTTGTGAATTTTGTATGATTTTAATTATTATTATTTATTTTATGTCTTTATTCCTTATCCGCCTAGTGTTTATAATTTTAGATTATGATCGTGTAAAGACTTAGTAATAGAATTACATTCGGTGTAGAATTTAGAAAAAATTGATAAGCTGCATGCTTTAAGAACAAGCTGTTAAAACCTTACTAAAGATAATTCAAAACCTAGTGTCTCTTAAATATTTGTGTGAATACAGAAACCACTATAAAGAAACCTATGAAGAGTTATTTAACCTAGAAACCATGATTCAAAAGCGAGAATAGTTAAATATTATGTAGATAATCTTTATCTTAGTAGTTCAAATTCATATGTTAGTAGTTCAAGTTCATAGAAACTAGAAATTAGAAATAGAAGTTAGTGTAGAAATAAGTGTAGAATTAGAAGTCAGTATAGAAAACCAATAGAAATTAATGAATCCACAGGTTTAAAGAAGAAATTAAGCAGTTTAAGAAACTTTGTAAATTGAGTTAGGAATAACCAAAGTCGTGATGAAGAACATAAAAGCGAAAGAATACCATGTGAGTGTGATTGTATTATAAAAATCTAGAAAAGTCAAAAGTTCACAGCAAAAGAAGAATAGAATTGTGTAACACAACCTTAGGAATTAGGAAAGAAGTTGGGAAGACTTTAAACATTTAAATTTAATTAGAAGCAACTTAGATTATATAAAAGAACATTTAGTTAGGAATAAATTTTGAAAATAGAAAAATAAAAATTGAACAACAAAATTTGAAAGAACTATTAGAAAAACTTAGTCAAGGTGAGTCGAAATGCCCGAACGGTGGTTAAGAAACCTAGTAAATTAGAAGAAAATAAATGAAAGATCTTTCCAACAATTTGAAAAACTTAATTTAAGGAGAAAAACCAAAATATAGTGTAGAAAATAAAATCAATCCATTTTAACCTAGAATTTAGAAGTAAAACCATGGAAATTAGGAAGTAATAAAACCAAAAGAAAATGTCAAGGAATTTATAGAAGAAAGAAAAATTGAAAAACAATAAAAAACAACTCCATACAAAAACCTTTAGTTCAAAGTCCCAAAATAACAAGATTTTTTAGTAACTTATCTGATAGTTCATTAGGAAATATAGTATATTTAGACTTAGCTTCTTCGGAAATAAAACAAAAACTTTTGAAAAATAAAACCGATAAATATATGCATTTAGGAGTAATTTTAATAGGTATAATTGGACTTCATAGAAAAGAAATAGGAGCACTTGTAAATATTAACCTTTTAGATACTATAAATAATTCAATAGGACGAGCTCTCTTTTAGCAGTCTCCAGTAAATATGAACGAATTATCTTTTGTTATAGGATGTAGTCTGATTTGTATAGATCTTAGAATTTCTTGAAAAAATAAAAATAACGATAAATACAAAAAGGATATGATATGGTTTGGTAGCAAAACCTTAGTGTAGCCATGAGATTTGTGGAAAAACAACAAATGCTTTAAGTTTAAATGCATGATGGAATTTGATGATAACGTAAAAACTTTTGGTAGTAAAACTGTAAATATGATTGAAGCTAAACCCTTAGAAATAAACTATCTATTAGGAAGAGAATGGGAATTACCACAGATAAATAAACCAGAAACAAAATATCCAACCTCTAGTAAAATATATCACAATAAGGATGGAAGTGCTAGTATAACATTTGGAAGTATAGAACACATAAATATAGAGACCGAGAATCGATAGTGAGCGAGATACGAACATGTTAATGTAGTAAACATAGAAGAACCGGAAATTGTACTTAAATATAGAAAGCGTAGAAAATTTATATAGAAACTCGAGTTAATTATTAGAATGTTAAGAAGAATTTGAAAATCCAAAGGTAAGATGAACCAATAGATAAAGAAAACTTTATAGATATAATGTGTAATAATTATTTAGATAGGGTAAATAATTTGAAACTATCAATCAAACCTAGTTAAAAAATTTTAGACATAAATGTCAGTAATTTATAATACAACCATATTCCACAAAAAGATGAAGAAATAAATGAAATAACTGAAATCTCAAAGAACATGAAGAAAAATAACAAAAAAGAAAAAAAGAAAATAAAATTGAAAAAGGAATTTGTAAATGTAAAAAGCAGAAATAGTTAGACAAGGCCTTCCAATTTAAAACAAGAATAGAACCTTCTAGTAGTTATTCCACATGCCAATAAATGAATATAGAACAAATGGACCAATATTAGATATAGATAATAATAATGATCTTAGAAAAACCATAGAAAAGCGGGAACAATCTTTAAGTCGATGGTGTAATAGTAGCTTTCCAAAACCAACAAGAATATATGAATATTGTAAAAGTACACTTAGAGGAGCGATAGTACAAATTTTTAGAAACATGGGTTGAAAAGCATTAGTTATTTTCGAGTTAGAAATAATTTTAGTATATCTGTGTTTATAAATCTTATAAATTATATTTTTTAGGAACAACAAGAGGATGTAAATGAACACATTATTATATCTTTATAAGTTTGAGCAGTTCATGTAACCCTTTCTTATATAAAAGAATATGAACAAAAATTTAGGAAATATGCAATTCTTGCTAAGATAGATAGAAATACACGAATATTTAAATAAATACATATTAAAAATACAAGGACCAGTAGGTGTTAGATTATGGAATGAATTTTCAACTTCTGAGTACAAAAACTCTCCTTATATAGGCAGTAGAGTAGAATTTGTTAAAAATTGGTTAGAAAAAGAATGTTTAAATATAGGAGAAAGAAGTCAAATAAAAGAATAGATTTAATAAACAACTGTAGAAGACTAAATTTAGGAGAAAGAATTAGATATAGGATGTAGAGATGATAGGGGAATGACCAAACCCGATATACATAAACAACCTTTTAGAAGAAAATCAGAACTTATTATAGAAACCAACCTTTTAATACAAGATATAAGAAAACCTGAAAAATATTGGATAAAGAAGAGAGACAATTATAGTAAAAAACAATGTAAATGTTATTTATGTGGGCAAGAAAGTCATATAAAACTGAATGTCTGAAATGAAAAAATTGCTAAAATGAAACGAAATAGAAAACCCAAATTAAGTAATTTAATAAAAGAATATGAAATAAATAGTGACAATGAAGAGAACTAGTTAGTGAATTAGATTTTGAGTGACAATTCTAGTATATATAGCTTAAGATGAAATAGAAGAATTCTTTTAATTTTAAATAATAACTTAGGAAAATTTTGTAAAGGTGGTTAAGTAAATGATTTATATAAATGATTGATTTATTTATAGTAACTTTGTGTACGAGGAAAATGGCTCAAAGGAGAATTGGCAAGCTTTGATTTGGAGCGGGTTACTTTAAATGAAGTTTTAAACTGAACCTTCAATTTGGAGTCTTTGTATTCTCAAAACCTTTTTTGAAGAACATAAAGTTATTGTTGATAGCATTTGGTCTTTGGCATGGCTTTAAACCAGAGTTAGAATATCTTTATGGAAAAAGCAGTTTCAGCTTTAGCCAAACATCTTCAAAATTACGAGAACCGGTTTGTTGTTTTAAAGCCCAGAATTCAATACTATAAAACTTATTTTAGTGTGTTCTTATTATTATTAGTGTGTGTATTATTATTATTATTATTATTGTATTATTATTATAAACAAATCTCTAATTTTAATAGTCGTTGTTATGCGAGGAAGTTTCTGTTTAAACTCCACTAATGCATGGGTTCGGGAGTCTGAGTTTCGACTGATATACTATTAAATCTAATAATCAATCGAATAATTTTATAATTATCACAGTGTCGAATATAAAAAGTGCTAACAAAATCCATAACATGCATATCTGTGATGAAATATCCAAGCCTTTCATATTATGTTTTTAATAAAATCATTATCTATATAGAAAATAAACACAATTATGATTATTAACCATTATGTTCCTTTTCTTTGTTTTTTGGCCAAGATAATATTCGGGAAGGCAAACTTGCGAGACTACTTTCTTCTTACTTGTGATGGGGCGCTAATATTTCGGCTCAGCCTAAATTGCGTTTTCACCACCTTAGAGGCGTAGGTGGTAAATAAAGAATTTTACTTGAATTTAATGGACCAATAATCACAAATATTTTACCTTGAATAAACATGATTTATTTCTACATATCTTGAGGCTTAGATTGAATCTAGCCTTTCATTACAAGCTTTAACATTTTGTAGATAAAGAAAGTAAAAGTGAACTTACAATCTTAGCGAGAATAGCTTTCGCTAGCACTCCATGAGAACTCTATTTTCGCTACAACACTCTCTTACATTTTTCACAAGGAGTAAGTCTGAATGTGCTCTACCTTATATTTATAGAGGCATCCGAGGACTTGAAATCGAGATTTCAAATATCATAAGAATGCCCCGACAGTTGATGGTTTTCAAAACTAGGGCGTCCAGCCATGAAATTTGAATCGTAGGTGATCAAATCATGCTTTATCTTGTCACGGAATCTCGCGCATCCAAAGAAATCTGATTTTATTTTTATCAAATCATCTTTTTCTTTGTCGGGAATCTTTACTGTTTTGTATCATATTGTAAGACCCGAGAAATTTCAAATTCTGAAATAAGGGCAAAATCGTAATTTCGATTACAACATTGTAATTACGATTAAAAATCCTAATTAATTCTCTAGATCTCGGATGAAAAAATGGATTATCTTAGATTGGAATGTCTCATGAGAAATCTAGTTATACGTAAAATTTCATAATTTTAGAGACAGTTAGGTCGGCCGCGTTTTCGAGGCATCGCGTTTCGGGTCTTGTAGAAGCGGAGTTACCGATCTGACGAAAGTCACGTATAACATGTCTTTCATGTTCCATAAGTGGTATGTAAGTGAAATGATGACAGTGAAATGGATGCGTAGAGATGGTGCAGAATATCATTTGAAAACAAGGACTGAAATGGTAAGGACGAATGGTCATTTCAGTTTGTTTGCATAAAAGACAAAAAAAACCATAGTGCTTCTTCTTCAATTTCATATGCAGTTTAGCAAAACACAAGGCAGCTGGGAGAGGAGCAGAAATGGAGTTTTTTGATTTGCAGAGAGAAGGACCTCCTTCTTCTCTAAATTGTGGGAGATCCGACCGTCGGGCGTTTCTTCTGGCAAGAAGGAGAAATGTTCACGCGGGACGTGCCACGCCGTGGACTCGACCGGAGTTTCTCCAAACCCTCGGTGGATTTCCACTATGCTTTTATTCCCATTTTTAAGGGTTTTTCCAAGTTTCGTGGTCGTTTAGGAAGTTGATCGGGTCCCAAAGTTTGGACCTAATTGATGAATTTATTGAAACCCAATGTTGAAACAGTGGCTGTTACCGGCTATTGGGTGTTTCGACTAAAAAAATTTATGATTTAAATCATGTATTGATATGAAAAGGCCGAACGGGCCGTATGATCGTCCCAAACATGAGATCGAATCATGGAATTTTTGAAGAGAAAATGGAGCGTACAGATCGTCACCGATGTTAGCTGTTCGGGGTGTGATTAGTGTTATCTTGTACAAATGTTTGCTTGGTATGCATTGGGCCTTAGGGTCGGGATTGCGGGGGTTCACTAAGTGAAACCGATGTTTAGGATCTTCCCAGAACATTAAACGAGGGTTTCAATATTCTAATGTTGTTCTCAAAGTATATATTTTTGTGAAAATACGTGTTGTCGAGCGATTTAAATTAAATTACTGTATGATCATTAGTCATAAGTGAGCTAATTTTGATGCTTGAAATGGATTAATTACATAACATGTTGGTGTGGATTTAATTTTATGCAAGTATATTCATGTTTATATATTTGTACGTGATTGGGATCGTATTGAATTGCATACATGTATTCCATATGCACTGAACATCCTAGGAATATGTGAGTTAGTGCATGAGATGAGTTCCAGAGAAAATGGTTCTGAGGGTAGTCTAAAAGGCTAATCATCGGAGGGTAGTCTCAAAACTAAATAACATATCAACCGTCTGAGTGCCCAGCTTGATTTTATATCCACCTGAGTGGTGGCCATTGAATCCAATAATATATCAACCGTCTGAGCGCCCGCTTGATATATATATTCATCGGAGGGTAGTCCACAACAAATAATATATATCAATCGCTCTGAGCGCCAAATTGATATATATTCATCTGAGGGTTGCCCACTAATTAAATAATAATTTCATACGGCTACTAAAGTAGTGTGAGAGAGCCTGAGAACCTGGATCTCGAGATGGTCATGTAGACATTCAAGTAGGATCATGCATTTGCTTGAATGTGTTTAAATTTCGGGAACATTGCACCGCACTCCTAGGTGGTGAGTAGCCCACTTAGGGGCGATTCTCCCATCGAGCCTTTAAACACCCCGCGTGATCCCCCTTATTTTACGTGCACCGGAGCGCAGCAGGGGACTACGCGCCATCCCTAGGAGCCGAGTTTTGAAGAAAGCCGGGTGTGGCTTTGATGGTTTTCCATATGTATTAGAATTCTCTATTTTGATATATGTTGTATAAGACTACTTCACTAACCCCAGAACCATGGGACACTTGGCTGATACGACTGACGGACATCATCGCTCTCGCTCTCCTCGCCTCTCGTCGCGCTCTCTCGCTCTCTCTCTCTCTCTCTCTCTCCCCCTCCTCGCCGTCATTCTTTGTTTTATGGGCCTAAGAGGCCGTTTATCCATGTTGTTATCCTTTGGAATTATCGACTGTTTGGGACAGTAAATGCAGGGGTTTTATACAAGATTATTTGCAGAGCCTCCCGCACAAAGGAGACCGCCCGATTTTAAATGTGGCTCGGGCAACCCGACCTCCACTTGTATTCCGTTGTGTCGATCTGGGTAGTCAACTGACCCCTGGTTTGGGGGCGCCACATTGCATCGAGCTTAGGTGCATACGAATACCTAGGGAGCTCGGTTTGGGTATCCATCACCACTAGGTGGTTTGACGGAGTATAGGTATGGAACCCGCGGATATAAAATTTGGGCTTAGGCCATGGTTGAGGAAGAGCATCACCACTCGGTGTGGTATGATGTAGGTTAGGTATGAGATTACCTAGGAAGGCACGAGCAAGAAATTAGAACACTGCATGTGTGTTGATTGGGATCATGTGATGCTATGATTGATGTTTATAACATGTGTGATCATTTGATGAAATGTGTGCTTGGTGATTACGCATGAATGTGTAGAAAATATGTCGAAGTTGTACAAAGGTACAAAACTCGGAAAGGAAAATGAAAAGAATAAATTTTTTATAAATTTATTTAGCCTATTAGGTGATGAAAAAATACTCTTCAAGTTGAAGAAAATCTGAGGAAATAAATTTATGAATTTTGTTGGGAGGAAATTTAAGAATAGAGGGTTAAATAAATTTTTATAAATTTATTTGAGTATTAAAGAGTATGAAAAAAAATGATTTTAAGTGATTTAGTGGTTTTTCATACCGCCGGGAATTAATGAAAAAATAGAGAGTATTTATCATGAAAAAATATATATATATATATATTTTTTGGTGCAGTAGGTTGGAAATCATACTGCAATACAAAAATGTTGTATTGTGGAGTCAAGGCCAAGGCCACACTGGCGCTGGCGCTGGGCGCGTAGCGCGTGGCGCTGGGCGCTGGGCGAGGGTACTGCGGTGCGCTGGCGGTGCAAGGCGTGCGCTGCAGCGCGGTTGAGGGGCGCAGGCGTTAGCGCAGCGAGCGTAAGTGAAGCCGGCGCGCGGCGGCAGCGGGAAGCGCGCGGCAGTGTAGCGCGCGGCAGCCGGGCGAAAGCGCGCTAGAGCGCAGGGCGCGCGCGCGCAGTGGGCGCGCGGCGCGGGCCGGGCGTGCTGCGCGCACTGGAAAAGTTTCACTTGGCCGTTAGTTTTGTGCACCCTCGACTCGCTTTTTGTCTCGCTTGACTCGTGATCGCTCGAAGTCACTAAATGACCGTTTCATTACAAAAAAAAAAAATTTTAAAAATTCAAATAAAATCAAATAAATTTTGATAAAATTTTCAAAATAAAATTTTCAAAAATAAAATTTTTGAAAATAAAATTTTGTTGAAAACAATATTTTTTAAACGCAATTGATTATGATACACCGAAGTTAAGTGTATGATTAGTGTCTCTAGGGCCGTGGTTAAGCCTGTAGACACCGGTGATTGGATTTAACTACCATTTGAAATGGTGATTGCGCAGAAGTTGTGTAGGAAATTATATGCATGGTGAAATGCGTATAGGAAAAGGGCAAATACTGTTATGAGTTATGACCTTAGGGGATTCGATTATGAAACAGAACAAGAGCTCGTAACCTTATCAAATAAATGAACAGTGGTTGGAAATTTAGCTCCACTTAGGAAATGAAAGTGGTCGGGCCATGGTTGTCAAGTCTATTAGTAATCGCATTCGCATTACTAGTTAGACCGAAATGAAAGCTAAATGGATTCTCGTTGCCATGTTAATTTTCAGAATGGCTATCGAGAACGAGGACATAGAGGACATCCACGTGTGGCACCGTCGCACCACCTACAATCACCAATGCCGACATTTTGATTAATGTGCCTTTGCAGAGGCGCAGGGTGTTGTAGGGGATGCTATCGCACAGGCTAGCATAGCAGGTAGTCAGGGAGATCCTAGTAACCCCCAGAGGTTTAGGACTCATCATCCTCCGACATTCACAGGGGGAGGAGATCCAATGGTGGCCGACCATTGGTTCATGCAGAACGAGAAAGTGTTAGAGGCTATGGAGATTACCTCCGATTACTTACCCTCGTGATTAATTAGCGCTCTGCTCTAGCTAGAGAAGAATGAAGCCCAAATATGAGGGAATAAGTATGACCTCAGGAGACCTTAGAGGAGAGCCACAGACGTGTGAGTTCTCCCCTAGGGGTTAGGGCGAGAATAGTGATGATATGTCGAGGTTGCGAGTTGGAGATCTCGGGGACTATACTCACAATGGACCTGAGGATTTTGGACATGTCAGAGTTCGATGTCATCCTTGGGATGGACCGCTGACAACTTGATGGTCGTTATCGATTATGAGATGCTAGAGAGTTACCGCCTATACGTTAACTTAATTTTCATATGGACTTCGTGGGGGACAAACATATTATTTTCCCCGCATAGTATAAGTACGGTAGTCCAAGTGTCGTGACGCTATGTGTTGGCTAGCGAGCCTTACCCTAGATGACGAGGTGAGACCAGACTTAGATCTACCTCGAGTAGTTTGCTAGTTTGTGGATGTTCTTCCCTAGGATGTAGGGTGAGAGTTGACTTGATAGGTCGAGATTATGAATGAGAGACTTCTGATTCTCGCTTCATGGTGGAACCGGATCGCTGTCACAATATAGCATCGCTGTGTTCGCGTGCAAGGTAACATCACGTCGAGCTCAGCGTGGGTGCACTATAGTCATTCACCACTCTTGTGAGTGGGTTGAGTTGGAATTTTTAGGACTACGTCAATGAAGACTCATAGTTCGAATCAGAAAATGAAGAGTAATTAAAGTGTGTGAGCAAAGGAAGGGGGTCGTTAATCCCTAAGGTGAGAAGCCTGAAGTTAGGGTGAAGGAGACCCGCGGTAGTATCCGAAAGGTCTTGTGTGGGTGTAAGAGACCCGGGAGATATCCCGACTTCAGGTGTAAGAGACCCGGAGAGATCCCGACTTCGTGTGGGTAAGAGACCCGGAGATCCCGACTGTGGGTGTAAGAAACCCAGGGAGAGATCCTAAATTTCGTGTTGAGGCGACCCGGGAGATCCCGACTTCTAGGGTGTAAGAGACCCGGGAGAGATCCCGACCGTGTGGGTGTAAGAGACCCAGGGAGAGATCCTAAACGGTGGGTGTAAGAGTCCGGGGAGAGATCCGACCTGTGTGGGTAAGAGACCCGGGAGAGATTCGAATTTCGTGTGGGTGTAAGAGACCCGGAGACGTCCCAAATTTCGTGGGTGTAAGAGACCCAGGAGACGCCCCAAATTTCCCCGCGGGTGGGTGTAAGAGACCCGTGGAGTAATCCAAAATTTCTGTGTGGGTGTAAGAGACCCGTGGAGTAATCCGAAATTTCTGTAAGGGTGTAAAAGACCCGTGGAGTTATCCGAAATTTCTGTGAGGGTGTAAGAGACCCTTGGAGTTATCCGAAATTTTTGTGTGGGTGTAAGAGACCCGTGGAGATATCCGAAATTTATATGTAAATGTAAGAGGCTCGAAGTGTGTCGAAGATATGTCAGCTCGAGATGAAAACACACTCAGCCGTTATCACGTTGCACTTAGAGTTGAGGATAGGAGCCTGAGAGACTCGAGATGAAAACACACTGACATGGTTATCACGCAGACTAGAGTTGAGCGATAGGAGTCGGGGGTGACTCGAGGTTTAGATACCCTTTGAAATTACATCAGGCTTGGCCGAGCCATAGCAAGGGCTCAGATGGATGTCATTCATGACATGGACTAGATTGACAGTCCATTGGATTGTCAGTGATTGTGACCTTGGTGAGGCTAGCGGTTACACACCAAGCAAGGGTTGTGTAGGGTTACGTGTGTGGATTACATACGGGTGTTAGAGGGCATGTTGCGAACATATGTCCTGGATCATAAGGGTAGAGGATTAATTGCCCTTAGTGGAATTCGCCTACAACAACTATCAAAAGAGTACTGATGGCAACTGTGTGAGGCATTGTACTGAGGCCATAAAAATACCGCGATGGACCGGGAGGTGGAGAGATCCATCACGGGTCCCGCTTTTGATTAGAGACACCTCCGGGCAAAGGTGAACTTGATACGATAGCACTTCACGCCTCGAGCCAAGCAGAAGAGCTATGCTAATGTGCGGCGTCGACCCTTAGAGTTCGAGGTTGGTGATCACGTTTCCTTGAAGGTGAATCCTACGAGAGGAGTGGTCAGGTTAGGCAAGCGTGGGAAGCTATCGCCGAGGTTTATTGGACCTTTCGAGATACTCGAGAGGGGATGGGCACCGCTATGCATCAAGAAGTACGCCCCGGAAGATGTTAGGTGTCCATTAAGTGGTACTTCACGTCTCCATGCTCCGGAATATACTCCGCATCCGTACCATGTGGTGGATTTGGGGGATGTATTGAGGTTGACACTTGATGGGACTTTCGAGGAGGGACCGCAGTACATTGTTGATAGTCATATCGTTTTAAGTACGCAAGACCGCGGAGGCTAGTGAGAGTGCTATATTTCCCGTGACCGTGCGGGAGTGGAGGTTCAACGTGGGAGCGAGGACACGATGCGCGCAATCTATCCCTTCTTGCTTAGTGGATGAAGGTACGTGGTTTAGTCAAGAAGATTTAAAGGACTAGTTTACATGCATGATAGAGTGCATGTTGCATGCATGTGTTTGATAAAGATCAAGCTAATTTCTGTGTGTGTGATCTAAATTTCTTTAAGGAGGGGAGAATGTAAGACCCGAGAAATTTCAAATTCTGGAATAAGGGCATCGTACTTTGACATACAACATTGTAATTACAGCAAAAATCCGTAATTAATTTTCTAGGATCTTCGGATGATGAAACGGATTGTACTGGCTGAATCCGCCGCGAAATTCTAGGTTAGCACGTAAAATTTCATAATTTTCCGAGACAAATTGAGTCGGGCACGAAGCCGAGGCATCGTTGCTTCGGCGCCTTAAAGCGATTTTCGATGCGACGAAAGTCACATATAACATGTACTCATGTTCCATAAGTGGTATGAGTAGAGAAATGATGAAAATGGATGGCCGAGATAGTGCCGAATATCAAATCTGAGAAAAGAAGGACGAAATAGTCATTTTTTGAGTCTGGCTTAAGTCATAAAAAGAAAAAAAACCTTAATAGTGCTTCTTCTTCAATTTAAAAGATGCAGTAGCTTAGCAAAACACGGGCAGCAGCTGGGGAGAGGAGCAAAAATGGAGTTTTGATTTTTTAGAGAGAGAAGGACCTCCTTCTCTCTAAATTTTTGGGAGATCCGACCGTCGGCGGTCTTCGGGGCAAGAAGGAGAAATGTTCTACGCTGACAAAGCCACGCTGACTCGGATCGGGAGTTTCTTCAAACTCCTTGAGGTAGATTTTCTCCTACTAAGGTGCTTTTATTCCCATTTTTAAGGGTTTTTTCATGTTTCGCTTGGTTCGAGGCCGTGAGGTTGTTGATCGGTCCCAAAGCTCTCGGGACCGAATTGATTTAAATTTATTGAAACCCAATGTTGAACAAGGCTGTTACGGGCTGTTATGTTTTAATCAAAAAAAAAAAAAAAAAAAAAAAAAAAAATTTATGATTTAAATCATGTGGCTGATATGAAAGGCCGGGAACGGGCCGTATGATCGGTCCCAAAACATGAGATCGAACTGTGGAATTTTTGAAAGAGAAAAATGGAGCAGCCGTGACTGCTCCACTGATGTTAGGGGCTGTTTGGGTGTGATTAGTGTTATCTTGTGCATTAAATGTTTGCTTGGTATGCATTGGGCCGGAAATGGCCGTGGATTGCGGGTTCACTAAGTGAACCGATGTTTTGTGATCTTCCGGGAACATTAAACGAGGGTTTCAATATTCCTAATGTTGTTCTCAAAGTATATATTTTTGTGAAAATACGTGTTGGTCGAGTGATTTAAATTAAATTATCAGGTATGATCATTAGCCCAAGTGAGCTAATTTTGATGCTTGAAATGGATTAATTACATAACATGTTGGTGTGATTTAATTTTTATGCAAGTATATTCATGTTTATATATTTGCATGTGATTAGACTGTATTGGAATTGGCATACATGCATTCCATATGCACTGGAACATCCTAGGAATTAGGAGTTAGTGCATGAGATGAGTCTAGAGAAAATGGTTCGGAGGGTAGTCTAAAAGGTTAATCATCGGAGGGTAGTCCAAACTAAATAACATATCAACCGTCGGAGCGGCCCAGTTGATTTATATCCATCGGAGGGTAGTCCACAAACTAAATAATATAACAAACCGCCGAGCGCCCAGTTGATATATATATTCATCGGAGGGTAGTCCATTGAACAAATAATATATATCAATCGCTCTGAGCGGCCCAATTGATATATATTCCATCGGAGGGTTGCCCAATTAATTAAATAATAATTTCTTAAGGCAAGTGCTTAAAGAAATACAGAATATGCAGACTCCGATTCTAGATTACTATGTAGATATTCAAGAGATCACGCATTTGCCGAATGTGTGTTTAAATTTGGAACATTGCACCGCACTTAGTGGTGAGTAGCTCCACTTAGGGCGATTCACGAGCTTTAGCTCACCCCGGGTCGTGGGAACCCCTTTATTTACTGTGTACCGGAGCGTATGGTGACCCGCCATCCTAGAGCCAGTTTCAAGAAAGTCGGTTGTGGCTTTGATGGTTTTCCATATGTATTAGAATTCTCTATTTTGATATATGTTGTATAAGAGCCATTTACTAATCCTAGAACTATGGGGACATGGTTGATATGGTCGATGGATATCGCTTTATTTGCCCTAAGAGGTTCGGGAGCCCACTGCTGAGGCGCAAAAGAACTCTCGAGTTAGGATAGCTCAGGAGTGGGACCACCCCTCGTCGGAGTGGGCCAGGGGGTGGGCCCCTTACACATATATTGTCGGCCATCAGTATTTTTCCTCTTTAACTATTCTTGTCCGTTCGCGACGGAATTCGTACTCTTCATCGCCTAATCTTCTTCGATAATCTAAGGCATATCGGGAAGAGGTCAATTCTCCTCGCTTCAATCATGTTTATCTTTTGACAAAAATCTTTGCTGAATGCGTGGCCCCAGCCTACCAAATCATAATAGTTCCAATCGGTCCGCTTTGCCATAGCTTCTCGAATGGCCGCTCAATGCATCTCTCCATCCTGGTCGTTTTACGACAATTAACTGTCCTCTATATCGAAATATTTTCTTCTATTAAAGCGCTTGAAAAATCTTTTTGTGTCGGAAACGTATTCTCCGGTTCACGTGATTCGAATGAAGTGCCGTACGTGTCTTTGGTTGTATTCAAAATCGACTAGCACCGAAAAACGCGCTATCAGACATTAATCGATATAAGGGTTATTTTCAAAATTGTCTTTTACTCCCTCTTTAATCCAACCCGGTAAATTATAAATTTCCGAAAATCTCGTGTGGTAAGGTAGATAAAGGGCAATGCCGCCAAAATCGCACAATCAGGTTTAAATTCCCAGATCTCGCTTCCCGTAGAAAATAAATCTTGTGGATAGATTCCTGATTTATCAATAATCATATTCTTGGTATCGGATAAACCGAATAATCTTTCCATCATATCAGAATGTAATTTAATGAGTTCCTTTTCAAGATTCATCTCACCGGGGTTTCAAAATCTATTGCCTTGTTTGAGGACGCAATGAACTTCGCTTGGTGATTCTCCCTTTCAAATTTCTTTTGCTCAAGACTTAACTTTCCGAAATATTTATTTTTGAAAATCGATGCTTCCTTTCAAATAGAGGTTAAAATCTTTTCATTTTCAAGAATGTTTTAACACGACAAATCAAGAACAAATCTTTTTTACGCTTGTTTTTGTTATTTAATTAGAGTATTCGATTCAACAAGGCTTATCTAGACAATCGCTAAACTTATAAGTCGATCAAAGATTTTAGACATTTCGACAAGCTTTCTACGCCTTCATCAATCTTTGGTGTTTCCTCCATCTCCTGTTAGGAAATCAAGAAGAATATTTTGTTAGATCTAATTATATCAATATCAAAAATATATTCGTAAATACGTTTGCTATCTAATTAATCGCTTGTATTCAGGTTTTGAAGGTAGATTATTTTTTATAAAAGCCTTAACCTGAGTGTTATCTGTTCTAAGTAAGAATCTTTTAGGTAATAAAAAATATGAGAATTTCTTTAATCCTTTGATAACTGCCAAAAATTCTTTTTCATTTATATGATATCTTTCTTCCGTAAATGTTCCGCAGGTGGCACCATATAATTCTTCAAAGGTTATTTTGAAACTTTAATCATGTTCTTATGTGCTATCGTGATGAATCGCTTCAAGTATCAAATCATCATTATCAAGTGGAAGCTTTTAACTTCAAGCAAATCAATACATTGGGATTTTATAAATCTAATTTGTTCTTCATGCTCTTTAGTAAACACAAACTGATTCTTTTCACTTGTCAATTTTCTTAACGGTTTTCTTAAATCAAGAAGGTTTTGATAAATCCTTCCTACATAGTTTCACCCTAAAAATCTCTGCAATTGTTTTCTATCCGTTAATCTCTCAGGAAAATCTTTAATCTTTTCTAGAATATGATTCTGTAATTCTATTCCATCACAATCAATCATTAATCCTAAGAATTCAATCTTTTGTTCTCCAATTATGGATTTCTTTTTGGATAATCCAATACCATGTGTTTTACATAACTCTATAAAAGTATCCAAATGCTTTAAATGCTGTTCCTTTGTTTTTGAAGAGATTAACATATCATCAACATAAACATGGATAAAATCATAATCTCTAAATATATTGTCCATCTTCTTTGGAAAATCGAGGGCGTTTTAATCCAAAAGGTAACACATTCCATTCATGTCCCCCGAGAGCACTAAACGCAGTTAAGTGCTTAGATTCTCAACATCTTAACTCATAAAATCCCACTTACAATCAAACTTTGAATGCCAATTACAATTTCTGGTTTTATGAATCAACGTTTCTTTGTTTGGTAGGAAATAGCCATCAAATACAGTATTATCATTTAATTGTTTATAGTTGACAACCATACGGGCTTTGTTCCTATTAATCTCATTTCTATTCCTAACCATAAAGGCTGGACTACTATGTGGCCAGCGGCCTAATCAAATTCAAATCACACAGTTCTTTTAATTGAATCTAAAATTCTTTAACATCTAATTCATTATGTCTCATAGGTTTTACCCTAATAATCTTATCGGGATCTTTCAATTCAAGGGTTGCATAAATCTTATTATTTTCCCAAAATTGTAAAGGATTTTCAACATAAAGAGTTTCAAGTCTAGTTTTAATCTGAGAACAAAAATCAAGGCTTTTTAATAATCTGGATTCTAATCGAAGTGGGGCGGTGCTGGAAAAACCGCTTGGTACGTAGCGGAATGGGGTAATCACCACGCCGGCCGCGAGGTATGTAAAAGGAATTTGGAAATTTTCGAGAAGAATAAGCATGTTTTGTCCGGGGTAGTAATCCAATGGTTTCAAGGTATTTTGAGAAATCGAGAATAGGAAATATTATTTTGAATAATAATCTTAAAAAGGCGAAGAAAATTGTTTCAGTAAAATGTCTGTATTGTATGAAAATAGAGAAAGTGAATTTAACAATGTATTTGCTAATCAAAATTAGGGTGTTTGATACCCTTTATGAAATATGTACGATTTGGAAATGTCTTTCACGTATTCTGCGGGTAAATCAGTATAATTCTTCGGGGAAACGAGCGGATTTGGAAAGACAAATGCGTCAGAATCGATATATACGGCAAAAGGTTGACTTTATAATCGAGATGGGATTAAACGATCGATATATATATAGAAAAGGACTAGTCATTGGGTATGACATCGATTTTTATTAATTGTAATCATTAAGTTTGGATGTAATACGCAAGGCTTGCATATTTTCAAGGAAAGTCATTCCCCTTATCTTGTCGTATCATTTTTTCCTTCATCTTCAACCATTAAGGGTAATTTAATCTCTTGATTATTTGTCGAATTAATGTATTACAAAATTTTGTTACAAAATTTCTCACCGATAAAAATTAATGTAGGTATTGGTTAATCAAAATCGTTTAAGTCGCATAAATGTTAAACTTTTGATATATAGATTTGGAAGAGGCTCCGGTATCCAATCAAGATATCAATCTTTTTACCCAAATCATGTCCATGAAAATTCTCATAATCTTATAATTTGTAATCTTTTGTTTGTTGATGTTTGAATGTTATTCTTGGATGAATTAAATCATTTGTAGATTCATGAAACGAGGATGGTCTAGAATCTAAATATCTAGGAAACATCGTATATCAAAGTAAAAAATCATCTCTTGGCTTAATACTGACAGTTTACGGTGGATGAGCTAGTCGATATCATGAAATAATAGTGGCAAATCTATATAATCTTTTGAGCAAAATACTCAATGTGATGTATTTGATAATGCCTTCACAATCTTATATGTTACTTGAGTAAGGTTTATTACCTTCTCTCGTGAAATCTTGTCTCTTAAAATCTGAATCAAACTTAAGGTTCCTATCAAAATCTTTATACGCAAGATTATAGGATATTTTGGGTAAATATTAAAATCAAATTTTGATACTTAAGATTTTCTCTAATAATTCCTAAGATTGCTTCTTTTTGTTTTATAATCCTATTATCTAATAATATTAAATCTATAGGGTAATAATACCTTCTCGAAAGTTGCACTAATAATCATTTGTATAGATCCAATAGCAAGTCATCAATCTTATCGATCTTTTTCATTAATCTTTGAAATCCTTTGTATCAACTCCCTTTTTTCTAATAAGGGAATTTCAATCTTATTTGAGGTGACCTCAATATTTAAAGCCTTTTCTTTTAGGCTTAGGCCATAATACATTATATTTTTCCTCAATCCGAATTTTTCCCATAGTTTCTATTGAATCCACAGTATTCGGTTACTTGTGTCAAGCTTTCTTAATCTTTTAAACGGTTGTCAAATAAAATATCTTGAGAAAAATCTCCTAAACTTTCAATCACCTGATTATCAATAATATCACTCATCTTCTTCGGAATAATCTAAATCTTCAGTATCATAATCTGTTTCAGAATCTGTTTCATAAACTGAATCACCTGATTGTAAATCATCTAAGTCTTCTAGTTTCTTAGACCAAATCTTCTTGACTAATCATTTCCAATATCATCATCTATCTCGATTTTCTTCCTGGTTTGAATTTATTCGGACATTCATTTGCATGTCGATCTCATTACGAGCATAGTATCTCATTCTTTTGCACCTTAGGATTCTTCCTATAATCGTTCTTCTTCTAATCGAATTATTATTCCAATTTCTCTAAAATATCGGGTCTTCTTCTCACAAAAAATCTTCTTCTTCCCGAATCTGTTGAGATCGTGAATCTTCTATTAGGAAATACATTTGGTGAAGTACATGGGAATCTTTTCTTTGTTTAGGAACATATGGTTTTCAAATCTCTATCTTGATAATCAAATTATTTCCTCTGCGTGAAGGACTTATTTTCCTTTCTAATCATTTTGGCTTTCTTAATCGATAAACATTGACACCATTCATAATCGTTCTTTTTCAAAAATGAAATTCTTAACCTAATGTTATTAAGAATTGCAAAAGGATAATCACTAATTGGTGCGAATCCCCATGGATGCGGAATCTATAAAACATGTTTAGGTACATGGGTATGCATACCAATCTTTAGTATATATAGTAATAATAATCTTGGAAGAACACAAATGTATTTGACTCTAAAACAGATATCATTTAGTTCTAATTTTATGACATGAACATATTTTCCATATTAGGAATCTGTCGATGTATCCTCTCAAGAAGAATTGATCCTTAAAGGTGTATAATAACCTTGGTTACAATGTCATTATGTTATCTCCAGTAATTTGCTTCTTTTGATGGCTGCGAGATTTGTAATATCTTGTGAAGCTGATTTAATCATTGCCATTCTATATATCTTTTTCCATCGTCAAGTGACATTCTATTTACATAGTGCTGTCAGTGATGTTTTATCTGGGTGAAGAGATATCGGGATTCTGTCCGAATCTAGATATATTCCAAACGGGTTTATACCTTCTGGTCTCAATCGATCCATTGGTGAATCAAATTCCTGTTTTACAGTTTCATGAACATAGGTTGTTCCTCTGGTAGTTGGTGTTCTGGCATACCTAGGTCTAAATCTTGCCGCGTTAGATGATTCTGGAATATCCATTGCAGCAGTTTCTACAGGGTCAGTTGGGGTTGAAGCCTCAATCATTGGGTTTTCTTCCATTTTTAAATTATATTTTGGGATGTTTAGTTTTTCAAAGGTTTTACTAAAAATGTAAGGGCCGCTGGCCGCTCAGAGCGAAGGGTGGTCCCGCTCCGCAATTTGTATCCCACAGAGCTCCGCGGGGTTTCTTTCGCACTCCAGGTAGGCTCGAACACAGGACCATGAGCTTAGATACCCATTCGGTGGTTCCACGGCTACCAGGCGGGCTACTAGCTCGGTTGGTGAGTAAGAACCCTCGAAGTGGTATCCTAGCTCATGGTCCACGAAGAAGAAACCTGTGAAACTAACGGACCACCCTCGTCGGAAGTGAAGTGAGACCACCTAAAGCCTTATATCACGGAGTCCTCACCTGGCCCACTCAGACGGAGGGTTGGTGTCAAATTCACGTTTATCCCCAGCTCACGGGGGTTTCTTCGCCTCAGGTGGCTCGAGCGCAGGGTGTGAGGCAGATACGGGTGGTGGATTACGCTCTCGCTTGCCAAACCTTTGTTAGAGATGGGTAAAATTGTGAAATAGTATTACAATACAGTGATTGTATTGCAGCTTAGGAGGCTGGGATGGTTGTATCGTAATCTGGTGAAGTGTGTTACTGACAAAGGCTTGCAAAATACATCATAATACAAAATTGAGCGAGGCAGCGCGCGAAGCGCGCCTGGCGTCGCGCGATAAACGCCTTGAGCGTCTGTGCGAAAGTAGAAGCGGGCGCGTAAGCGGTAGGCGGCAAGCCTTGTGAAGCGAAGCGCGGCGTCTTGGCGAAGCGTAGACGCCTTGGCGGCGTGCGGCGGCGGCGGCGCGGCGGCGTCTGGCGCAGGCGTA
The DNA here is from genome assembly GCA_016808115.1 of Tetrastigma voinierianum. Taxonomy (NCBI): domain Eukaryota; kingdom Viridiplantae; phylum Streptophyta; class Magnoliopsida; order Vitales; family Vitaceae; genus Tetrastigma; species Tetrastigma voinierianum. The sequence continues at coordinate 105,749 of JAEQBH010003947.1, forward strand.
CTTTTCGGTGCACTGTTTATTTTGTCCGTTTTGACTCGTTTTCTTCTGAGTCACTAAATGAACATTCATTGTAAAATAGAGGAATTTTTTTTTCGAAAAAAAAATATTTTAATTAATTAAAAAATCAAATATTTTGATAAAATTTTTGAAAAATAAAATTTTCAAAAATAAAAATTTTGAAAATAAAATTTCGTTGGCTTGATATTTTAAGCGAAATTGATTGCGTATACCTTTGGGTTATGTGTATGATTAGTGTCTCGAAATTTGTGGTTATGTGCCTTAGAATCTTGTTTTGGACCCAACTACTATTTGAAATGGTGATTGCTTGGCGGTGATTTGCGTGCGAACTTATATGCATGGTGTAATGCGTATAGGAAAAATGGTGAAATGCTAAGGTTAGGATAGATGACCTTAGGGTGAATCTTTGATGGGTGGTTGGAATTTAGCACCACTTAGAAAATGAGCAATTCGCAGTTCATGGTTGTTAAATCCCCATTGGCATGTACATTGCTAGTTGGCGAAATGAAGATTCAAATGATTCTTGTTGCCATGTAATGGTGTAAATTGCTAGTGAAGGCGGGGACTTGAGGGCGTCCACGGGGCCTGGTCGGGCACCACTTAGGCAATTGACCTGACCACCGCATTTGAACGAGACTGTAGAGGCGTAGGTGTAGTGTTGCCTGCTCCTTGGGCTAACATGCTTGGAGTAGTCGGGGAGACCTAGTAACCCCGGGTTTAGAAGAAGTATCATCCTCGGAGGCATTCATGGGGAAAGATCAGATGGTGGTATACCATGGGTTCATGCGGAAACGAGAGAAGTGTTGGGGCTGGGTGCCTCCCAGCAGCGACCGAATAGACTAGGCTGCGTTCTGGCTGGGCTGGTAGAAATATGGTGGAAATGGGCAAGGGACCTCTAGAGACCTTGGGGGTAGTTGTGCGTGAGCTCTCCTAGGGATTAGGGCGAGAATAGGTACGATATATCGAGGTTGCGAGTTTGAGATCTCGGGGACTCTACTCACAATGGACTTGAGAATTATGGACATGTCAAAATTCGAGGTCATCCACGAGGATGGTTGGTTGTTGTTAAAGCTTGTAAATTGGGTCTATCGATTGTGGCGCGGGGGAGGATTAAACACACACAAAGCGGTACTCAGTGTTATTTCGGGGGAGACGGCATGATATTTTGCACAGCAGTATAGGTCGAGGGCGTCGGGGACGGAGTTAGCGGGTTGGCTGCGAGCGCCCACTGAGACAGTGAGACCGGACCGTCCCATGCCAGTAGTTTGCGAATATGTGGATGTTTTCCAGATGAGCTACTTGGACTACCTCCGCATGAGGATGTGACTCGCATAGGATTGCCTTGGGTTGAATTGCGGAACTCGAGGTCTAGTTGCAGGGCTATTGGACAGGGGTTTAGTAGGCCGACATTTCACCATGGGCCCGACGGTTCCTGGTGCGAAGAAGGGCCAAGACCCTTCGACTATGCATTGACTACGAGGCCGGGTTGAACGGGGTTACGATCGAGAATCGGGTACTTATTCACCAGAGGATTGATGATTTATTGGATCGAGTTGAGAGGAGTGCGAGTCACTCGAATGGGCCTTAACATGAGTTACCATCGACTGAGGTGCGAGGCAGATATCCACTAGGTGACGTTTAGGGCGTTATGGGCACTTTGAGTTTGCGGTGATGCCCTTTGGATTGATGAGTGCGCCAGCGGCATTCATGGACCTCTCATGCATGGGCGTTCGACCCTATTTAGATCAGGTTTTCTTATTAGTTTTTCGTGGATGACATTTTGATGCACTCGATCGAGTGGGAGCATGGTATCACTTGAAAAATTGTTTTACAGTGTTGAGACCATCGGTTGTCTTGGCCCCAGAAAAGTTCGGTAAGTGCGCGAGTTTGGCTTGCGGGGTGAGATTTTGGGACACGTGGTGTTAGCATCGGGAGTGTCGGTCGACTAGAAGGTTAAGGCAATGATGAATTGGAGGAAGCGGATGTCGATCTTCGAGATCGTAGTTTCTTGGGTTAATTTGGGTATTCTGGAGATTTGAAAATGGCTGAAGTTGTCCATTGAGAGCGGGATTATAGAATTTCACCTATGGGATATGGACTCCATGGTTGGGACGGCCCTGACCATAGAGAGGAGTGGTAGGGATACACAGAACACTTAGGATGCAGATTGTTGGTAACAGAGGAGGATCAGCTTTCTCCCCAGTTCGGGGAAGAGGCGAAGACTACCTTGGCACTAGTTTCGAGGACTAGGGCCGAGGATTGAGCATGAGTGGCGGGATTTCCCGAGACGGGGATCCCGGGACTTTGGGACAGCACGGAGTCCGATTAGGCTGTAGACCCGGGGAGAGTATCACAGTTCATTCCTCCAGCCTGTGGGGTTAGAGGCCCAGTTTCAATTTTCGAGTGCTATACAAGCTTCCCGGCCCAACATAGATAGGCCGGAGGGCGGAGTGTGGATCGAAGTCAGGGACAGATAAGAGTTGTGCATCGGAAGCATGGTGGACCTTAGGGTGGTAGACCTGTTGGTTGCTGATTGTCGGGCTTGACATGGATAAGTTGAACCCGTCGGGTTGTCGATGTGTGAACTTTGAAGCGAGTTAATGTTGCTCACGACACGGCATTAGATTTGAACCCAGAGGTTAAGGCCTTTAGAGAAGTAGTATAGATGTTCTTCCTAGGGTGTAGGGTGAGGGTTGACCTGATGGTCGGATTATAGTGAAATCTCTCCAGTTCTGCAGCCAGTGGGGACGAGTTGGGGGTGCGTATGGAGTATTACGTTCGCGGGCGCGGTAACATCATGAGTGGGGTGTGTGGAGTGCCTGGTATGGTCATTCACCACTCTTGGTGAGTGTGGGTTAGAGTTGGTCTTTAGGACTACCGTCCCGAAGAAGACTCATGGTTGAGATCGGGAAATGCGAGCTCAGTGTAGTAGAAGCTACCATGTTGCGGAATGTAAAACACACGGTTAAATTATCACATAGACTTAGGTTGAGTGATAGGAGTCGAGGGTGACTCGGGAGTGGATACCCTTTGGAATTGCATTGGGTATTGTTGGCGCAAGAGCTCGGGGTATAGGATGTCATTCTGTGACATGGACTAGGTTGGCGGTCCATTGGATTATCGCGATGATGACAGGAGGTTAAGTTTACACACAGTAAAGGGTTGTGTAGGGTTATACGTTAATGCCGGATTATATACACATGTGTTAGAGGACACGCTAAGGCATCGTCTCTGGGTCATAAGGGTAGAGTTAGTAACCCTTAAAGGAGTCGCCTGCTTGATAATTGCGAGGGCGAGCATGCAGATGGCACCACATGAAGGCGTGTATGGGAGGCCGTATGGGCTCTGGTTATGTTGGACCAAGGTGGAAGGGCTCCATCTGGGTCGATACGATTAGAAGGTGAGCTTGATGCGATATACGTCTTCTCACGGCTCGGGCTGCGGAAAGAGCTATGTAGATGTGCGATGTCGACCCTTAGAGTTTGAGGTTGGTGATCACGTTTCCTTGAAGGTGAATCCTAAGAGAGGAGTGGTGGGTTCGCGGGGAAGCTATCAGTAGAGGTTTGTGCGACACTCAGAGATACCGAAAGGATGGACATGCGTCTGGGTTAGCGTTGCCCAGCATGTAAGGTGTCCGCGGTGTTGCACGTCTCCATGCTCTGATATATATATACTCGGATCGTCATGTGGTGGATTGGGGACAGATTGAGATTGACACGGATGGGACCTTTGAGGAGGGACAGTGTGCATTTTGGATAGCCGTGATCGGGTTTGCGACGCCAAGACCGTGAGGCTAGAAAGAGTGCTATGGAGCCTTTGTGGGTGGAGGTCGACGTGGGAGCGCGAGGACACGATGCGGGCCCTTTATTCCTTCTTGTTTAGGGATGAAGTCACGTGGTTTAGAGTCGTTAAGCATTTAAATGACTAGTTTACATGCATGGTCTGATTGCACATTGTATATGCATGTAAGTGATTGGTGTCTTTGAATTTGGAATGAAATTCCTTTAGGAGGAGAATGTAAGACCAGAAATTCGATTTACGGAATAAGGGCAAAATCATGATTTAGATTCTGAGAATTGTAATTTTGGTTAAAAATCAGTAATTAATTCTCTAGATCTCGGATGACAAAACTGATTTCATAGTTGGAATCATCTAGTAGAAATCTAGTTAGCAACGTAAATTCGTAATTTTAGGGACGGTCGAATTTACACGTTTCGAGGCATCGCGTTTCGGTCTTAGTAAATCGGTTTTCGACCGCGACCGAAAACCACATATATGTACTCATGTACCATAAGTGGTATGAGTAAGAGAAATGATGAAAATGGACCGTAGAGGTAGTGCGGAATATCGATTACAGTAAAAGGGACATAAATGTCATTTTTGGAATGTTAATAGGCTAGATGACAAAAGAGCAAATAGTACTCATCTTCTTCCTTAAAACACAAAGCAAGCGTGGAAACCCATGGGAGATGCAGTGAGTTCGATTTGAGAGGGTTTTAGAGAGAAGGTGCCTGCCACAGATCGGCGATCCGACCGTTGGCGGACTTCGGAGCAAGAAGGGAAAACGTTCTACGCGTGGACCCCGGGTTTGCAAGTTTTTGACAACTCCAAGAGGTAAGATTTTTTCCCTACTTGGGTTTTTATTCCCATTTTAAGGGTTTTTCCATGTTTCGGTTGGTTTGAGGGCGGGTGATAGTTTGATCGGGATCCCAGAAACATGGGATGGGTGTAGAATTTATTTGAGATTTTCTCTTGTGGCCGTGACTGCCCAGAAATAATTAGGGGTTGTTTGGTTGTGATGGGTGTTAATTTGTGCATTAAATGCTTGCTTGATATGCTTTGGGCGGAATGGCGAGTGGATTGGGTTCACTAAGTGAGCAGGTGTTTTGTGATTTTCGGGAGATAGTAAGCGAGGGTTTCCTTATTCGGGAATATGTTCCCTAAAAATAGATATTTTTGTGAAATGCGTGTTGAAGTAAGTGATTTAAATTAAATTACTAGTGTATGATCATTAGCCCAGTGAGCTAATTTTGATGTGTGATTTAAAGTTTTATGTAAATATATTCATGTATATATATTTGCATGTGATTTATTGAATTAGGCCGACATACATGCATTCCATATGCCTTTGGAACATCTAGGAATATAGGAATGAGCAGTGCGCATGAGATAGTCTAGAAACAAGGTTGGGAGGGTAGAAGTCTAAAATGTAAATTATCGGAGGAGTAGTCAAGTAAATAATATATCAGCGGAAGTCGGGCGGCCCAGTTGATATTTATTCATCGGTAGTCCACAAATTAAGAATATATCAGCCAGATCGGATGACCAGTTGATATATATTCATCGGAGGGTAGTCCACAAACAAACAATTAATATATATCAATCGTCGGAGCGACCCAATTGATATATATTCATCGGAGGGTTGCCACTAATAAATTAATAATTCTCATACGAGGCTTAGGCGAGTGTGAGAGAGTCGGTGAGGGCTCGAGGATGCGAGTTGGTCACGTAGACATTAGTAGGATCATGCGTTTGCTTGAATATTTGTTTAAGTGGAACATTACCTTTGCACTTGGGTGGTGAGTAGCCCGCAGGGCGATTCTCCTGCGAGCTTTGGCTCGCGGGTGCATGGGATCCCCACTGCAGTCACGGGAGCGTGCGAGGAGACGGTTCTTCCTTGAGGTTGTATTAGAAGAAAGCCGGGTTGTGGCTTTAATGTATACATGTATTAGAATTTTCCCTAATTTTAATATATGTTGTATAAGAGTAAAACATTTGAACTCTTGTAACTATTGGGTATATAGTTGACTTCATGGTTAGTATGTATTATGAGGATCATTGTGGGCTAAATGGCCTTATTACTCATGTGATTTGATCTCATATTACATATTGGATATATATTAGATTTGTTTGGGACAGGTATATCGATGCATTTTGGGTAGAGCTCCCCATACAAAGGAGACTGCGGAATTTTCTAAAGTGGCGTCGGGTAACGACCTCCATATTCAGGTGGGTTGTGGATGATCAGCGGATACCTGAGTTTTGGGGTGTCACAAAAAATCTCTAGGTCACTGTCCGAAGCATATGTTAAATCCATTAATCATCTCCTTCAAACCAGTATTCCTGATCTGAATAATAATTATCTATATCCATTGGTTCATAATCATATTCTTTAGAACAATCTTACGGACCGTCTATTTCCTCCCAGCATTTAGTACAATATAAATAAACTATATTGGGTGTCCAATCTACGTTTTCTCTGTCAAATCTAAATCTGTATAAATCGATAATCATAATATAGACTGAATCTGAATTTCTGACTATAAATGTTATTGTCATTTTTTCTTAAAAATCCTACTTATGTCTTCTTTGGAAAATACTTTCCCTTGTTCAAAGGTAGAATAAGGTTCTTCTAATTCCAACATTTTTCGCTTTAAATCTTCTAAACTAATCTGTATTTCCCTAATCATGGATCCGTAATATTTTACAGTGTTCTGTATAATCTTTAAGCTTTTAATAATCTCATTATTACTGTCAGGTAAATCTTCATAAGGTAGAATTATTTATGGTTCAATCTTCATCTTCATGATGTTCATTAATGATTTCATATTCGGTCTTAGCAATCGTATAAGGTTTGAGTTAGTATTCTCAAAGTGGTTTGATTGTATTCTAATCTTATTTGAGTATAAATCCATTCGGTTAATAAATTCTGATTCAGAAACATTTCTAAATTTCTTTGTTTTAATCTTATGTTTTCTTCTAAAAGTTGCATGCTGTGTTTTAACGAATCTCTCCTCAGTACTAATCTTCTACAAGTTGGACAACTATCAAATCCTGGGTCTTGCATTCTAATCCTAGCTCTGATACCAATTTTCAATCAGCGGCAGAATCATAAACAAATCTCTAATTTTAATAGTACGGCGGCGTTGTTATACAGGAAGTTTCCTGTTTAAACTCCACTAATGTGGGTTCAGGAGGTCTCCAGTTTCCAGCCTGATATACTATTAAATCTAATAATCAATCGAATAATTTTATAATTATCACAATTAATCGGAATATAAAAAGTGCTAACAAAATCCATAACATGCATATCATGATGAGAAATATCCAAGCCTTTCATATTATGTTTTTTAATAAAATCATTATCTATATAGAAAATAAACACAATTATGGGTCCACTACGCTTCCATTATCATTCCATTATTATTATTATTATTATTATTATTATTATTATTATTATTATTTTTATTATTATTCTTTTCTTATTATTATTATTATTCTTATTATTATTATTATTATTATTATTTTTATTATATTATTATTATTATTCTTATTATTCTTATTATTATTATTATTATTATTATTATTATTATTATTATTATTATTATTCTTATTATTATTATTATTATTATTATTCTTATTATTATTATTATTATTTTATTTGGGGCTCAAGGGCGATCCTCTTTTTCTAAGGTGTCCCATCACTTAGGTGTTGACTTCCTAAGGTACATAGGACTCTTATATGTTGAGTCCGGAGTCAAAGCATGCCCCGAAGATCACGTGTGTGTGTGTAAGATAGCCTACTTTGGGAATTGGGTTCTTAAGATCTAAAAAGAAAATGGCCAGACATGGTTAGTTCTTGACTTTACACAACGCAGTCCCAATTGTCAAACAATCTCGGGGTCCCTACTCCATTGAACATGGGTTGTTTACTACAACTCCCTTTTTGTTGCCATCATGCTCAAAATTAAGACAAGGATACTCAATACCAATTCTGGAGACTGTCATATTCTAATATGTGCAATTTGCATACATGTAAGTGCATGGGAGACAACCTAACACACGCCTAAAAGAAAATTGGCCTAAGCACGCAAAATAACAAAGATAATAAAGAAAATGTGAGACCCTTTAAAAAATCCATGTTTTCTATATGATAAAATGGTACTGATTGAAAATCCAAAATTTTTCTAGATCTCTTGATGACCAAACGGACTTCAATCATGTTGAAATCGCTCTCAAGGAATTCTAGTAACCACGCCGACTTCAAGTAGATTCCGAGGTGGTCGATTTCAATGCCGAGGCGTAGGTGCCTGATGACACATGGCAAGGTTAGGGGATGCCACATGGCACCCTAAGAATGTGACACTTGGCAAGATCCATGTGGTCTACTAAAAGGAATGGCTCACAATGAGCCATGTGTGGGGAAAAGGGATCCCATGGCTCACATTGAGCCATGTGGTGATGATGTCAAAAAGGGGAATTATGAAATAAGAAAAGAAAAATGGAAAAAAAAAAAAGGAGAGCCAAACCTTTGTTTTGAGGAAATGGGGAGGCAATTTCCTCCCATTGACCGAATGATTGATTCTCCAAATTGGAGGAGAGAAAGAAAAAGAGAAAATGAGGAGAAAATGAAAGGAAAATGAGAAAGGAGAAAAGAGAAAAAGAAAAGAAGAGCAAAAAGGAGAAAAGGAACAAGGAAAGAGAAGAATTCGTAGAGAGGAGATGCAGTGGCCAAACATGGAGAAATCCTAGAGAGAGAACGTCTGACTTCTCTCTAGACGGTAGGCGCATCCAACCGGCCGGATTCTCTCGAGACAAGAAGGGAAGCTGCTTCACACGGAGAGGACAACGCGTGAACTCCGCTTTTGGGAGTTTCTTCAAACTCCAAGAGGCAGGATATTTCCTACTCGGTTTATTTGTTTCAAAGGCTTTATAATGGTAGGGGTTGCTTGTGGGAGGCCATGAGAGGCCATGTAAATTAGCTCCATGCTTTAGAATTAAATGGTATGGATTTCATGACCGGTTTCACGAATTGTGGGAGTTAGGGTTTGAACTAGAAACCGAAAGTTTCTAGGTATTATGGTTTGTTGATGTGTGTGGAAGTTTGGAACCGATCGTCTATGCTTGCGAGGCCGTGAGGTACCCCCGTTGAATGGTCCTAATTTCGAGACCTTGTCAGGTGTTATGGGCTTGCTCGAATAACATGCTAAGTGTGGAAATGATATTGATGCATATTTCCTGATGTATTAATATGTTTTGCATGGAGTGTAGATTATATGTATAAATTATAATTGTCCATGGGGTGTAAATACCATGTAGTGCTCATTCATGCATGTAATACGAGGAAAATGTATCAGATCATGCATCCCATATGCACCTGGCCACATCGCGCCGGTCGATGTAAAAGTGTGGAAGGGTCATTCATCCGTGCTAGTGAGTCACTGACAACTCTAGAAAAATGGACAAAGTCCAAGGTAGATTCACATGTGTAAATGATCAAAATGATAAATTACATGTTTCATATGTCAAGTAGACTCTCGTGGTGAAAGTCCCAAAGGTTACTCACGGTTAGACATGAATCCCGACGATGTAAGTTCGTGAAAATGTTCAAAAGGCGTGCGGCGTCCTACGGTGTAAACCCAAACTGTATCTGTAAAATAAAGGAAAGACTTGATAAATAAATCGAGGGTTGTCCAATGGTTCACTGTGTGGTGTGTGGGATTGGTTTTATTTCACATTTGGCATTCCAGGAGGGAGCTTGGCTGGGACTCAAGTGGTGAGCATGAGGCCAGATCTCATGTGATGATATAGACATTCATAGAAAATAATTGTATGAAATGTGATCGATTGCTTATATACATGCCATTGCATATGCATTTTAGGGGTGGGGAGTAACCCTTGTAGGAAAACTTTCTATCGGGCTTCGCCACCCCTTGCCGTGGGACCCTTTCGTGCAATGTGGACTATCCAGGGAGACGGTACGCAGAGGTATCTTTGAGAAGAAAGCCGAAATGTGGCTTTAAGTAAATATTTTGTAAATATGTATAAATCTTTTTGTAGAACAAACATGAAAACTATGAGAATATAGTTGAGATATTTGTTTTATGAGTATGGATGTATGGGCCCCATGTGGCTATTTTACTCAGGTATGCGTCTCGCAAAACGAGATGTATAGAATTTCCGCAGGTTGACGGGTAGTCAACGGACACCCCGGATTTGGGGCGTCATAGAAAAATATGGACGTAATCATGCAAGAATAGCGAAAATACCCCAAAATAAAACTAAGTAGGTCATACATAGTCAGTCAAAATAAAACTAAGTCAAACCCATACACCCACACCCCCAAACTTAAAATAGATAGTGTCCTCAATGGCATAAAGAAAAGAAAGCAAAAAGGTAAAGAAATACGTCCTAGATAAAAAAACTAGATCACTACGGTGGTGGCGGTGGTGGTGCTATGTGGAATGATAGGAGCCGGGCGAAACGTTAGGTGATCTCGTCCCGGGCCGGGCCTGATAAAGAAATGACCTCTCGCCTCGAATGGAGTCCATGTCCTAGCTCAGAGCAACCCGGTGCTCCTGCGACTCGTCCCAATAAGAGTCGAAGCGGGTGGTGAGAGCATGGATCTGGTCGGCCAGGGACTGGGTCAAACTAGAGGGGACCTCAGGGTCGCCATCCACTAGGTTGCTCGAGCTGCAGGTGGCCACCGACATCATCGCCAATCTCGGCTATCATCGGTCTCACAATTCGACTAGTCGAGCTCCCGAACTTCACCCTTGATGTTGAATGGGTAGGGCGTCGCGCACCTACTCCTGAGTCCAACATTCGACCCGGGCTGATCGGGCGAGCTTGATCGAGGAGGATGGATCAGGCGCCAAGCAGTAACGCCTGTGAGTCATCTCGATCAACCCCCACTCAATGACCGTCCCGATGTCGAACTAAAGGCCCTTAGTCATGGCGCATGCAAGGATCACACCTTGTCCTTGGTCATCGCATTTCAAGATGCGCGGAAGGTTCAATCTTAATAGATGTACCAAACCTTCGCCACGGGCGTGAGCGCTGTCAAAAAAAATGTGGTGAACTCGCCTCGCCGACTAGCGGGCGCTCCACACGCCCGCCCCGTGTGAGCCCTCGCATCGCCCTCAAAGTCGCACACAGCGCCCGTAATTCGTGACCGTCATTCCTCCACAAATTCGGGAGAATATGTCATGGTCTCGCAGGTCTCCGGTCAACCCACCTACCCCGAACAAACACTATAGTGCCGACCCGAATGGCAAGTTGGAGTAGAACTCGAGGACAATCGGGGCCACTCCTAGGGTCGGGGGAGCACACAGGGTCTGCCAACCTCGAGTCTAGATGGTGTAAGTGAAGAATGCATTGGAGGTCTGAAAACCTTGCTCCAGGATGAAGGAACATATGCAAAGCAACTCATGGTAGAGCCGCTCTACCTCCAGAGAAATGAAACAACACGGATCCGCCAGAGGGGGAGGTGCTGCCTGGGATGTGGATCTAGAACGGTGTCTCTTGGTTGGGACAATCTTCTTTGGTGCCATAGTGGTCACTAACGGCTCGAAATCTGAAACAAAATGCACATAAGAAGCAATAGGAGACGAAGGGGCGCACCAAAAACATTTGGAGGGAAAAAGTGTCCATCGCGGGTATTTATAAAGGCCTGGAATACAAGCCGCTTCGTCGCGGCGAAGAAAGACATGCTACACAGCCGTGAAGCGTGGTTCGCTACGGTGAAGGCCTAGCTCGCAGCTTTCTGCCTAAGGAGCTTCAGCCGCGACTAGAAGGTGTGGCCGCAACGGCGGGCGATGGGCCACGGCGAACCAAAAGGCTCGCCTCAAGAATTTTCCCTCTGCAGAGGGGAAGCTAGCTTCACCACGGCGGACCAAAAGGTGTGACACTGGGTTTTTGCCCTCCACCTTTAAGATTCATCAAGATATTAAAAATAATTAAGGTTATGATGCCCAAAAACGATTTTTTTTTCTATAAAACAGTCAAGAGGAATGGAAGTAATACGAGTTTAGGGAAAGAAAGAAAATCTCACGGTGCTTGGGTTGCCTCCCAAGAAGCGCTATGTTTAACGTCGTTAGCTCAACAATCCTACATCGTAGAGAACCAAGACCGGAAACAATAATAGAACCCGCTAGATTTGACTTTGCCGCGCTATCTCTCTTCACCGTGCTCAGAGCTGCAAGTCCCTGCTTCTCACAAAGGGAATGCTCCTCCAAAGTACCTATTTCAACCTTGAGCTGCTAACTTTGAACTGTCCTTTCTCTGGATGTAGTATCTCAACTCCTCCATAAGGGAATACATGCACTACTATGAACGGACCTAACCATTTCGACTCTTTAGTCACAGGAAAAGTTGGCAACTCCATGGTTGAACAATAAAGACTTGTCGACTGGCAAAACTCTCTTCTCATAATATGTTTGTCATGCCACGCTTTTGTCTTTTCCTTATATCCGAGCATTTTCATAAGCTTCATTGTGAAACTCATCTAATTCATTGAGCTGCAGCAATCGCTTTTCACCGGCTAATTTTCTGTCCATGTTCAACCGCCTAGTTGCCCAATATGCTCTATGTTCCAATTCGACTGGCAAGTGGCATGCTTTCCCATAGACTAGTCGAAATGGGGACATGCCTAGAGGGGTCTTAAAGGATGTCCTATATGCCCAAAGTGCATCATCGATCTCTTCACTCACTCTTTTCGAAAGCTATTGACGCTTTTTATGTATCGGACTTAATTTCACGATTTGACACCTCGGCCTGTCCATTCGCCTGCGGGTGATATGCGAGTGAAGTTCGGTGTCTCACACCATATTTCTACAGGACTTTATCAACCAGCTTATTACAGAAATGAGTACCACCATCTGTGATCAATGGTCGTGGAGTGCCGAATTGAGTGAATATTCGTCAAGAAACTCACTACTACACCGGCATCACTGTGCATGCCCAGATACTTCCACTATTTTCGAGACGTAGTTCACAACAGGAGGATATACATGTGACTAAATGAAGAGGGGAAAGGTCCCATGAAGTCCATTCCCCATAGGTTAAACAACTTAACTTCCAGAATTGGGTTTGTGGGGGGTTCATCCCGTTTGGAAATGCTACCCATCCTTTGGCACTTATCACAGCTGGCTACAAAATGATGAGCATCCTCGAATAAGGTAGGCTAATAGAAACCTGCATTTAGAGTACCTTGTCGTTGTTCTCAAATTCAAATGCCCCCCACATGGTAAGGTATGGCAATGACTCAAAATACTACCCATTTCTTCTTTCGGTACGCATCTCCTTATCACTTGATCGACACAATGTTTGTATAAGATAGGCTCCTCCCAATAGTAGTGCTTCAACTGTGCAAAGAACCTTTTTTTCTATTGGTAGCCAAACTCCGGAGGAATCACTTTAGCCACTAAGTAGTTCACATAGTCGGCAAACCATGGAACCGGTTGAATGTCTTCAATTGCCAAGAGCTGCCCATCTGGGAAATTATCATTAATTTGCACTTCATCTCTCGGCCCCTCTAATCATGACAAATGGTCTACAACTAAGTTCTCTGTTCCCTTCTTATCTTTTATCTCTAAGTCGAACCCTTGCAACAGGAGTACCCATAGTATTAGTCTCGGCTTTGCCTCATTTTTGTCATTAGGTACTTAATGGCTAAGTGGTCAATGTACACTATCACCTTATTACTAATCAAATAGGGCCTAAATTTATCAAAGGCAAAAACAATGGCCAATAGCTCTTTTTCCATGGTGGCATAATTCAGCTGAGCATCATTCAAAGTTCGGCTAGCATAGTGGATGACCTGAAATATCCTTTCCCTTTTTTACCCCAGCACTGCTCTGATCGCATAATCACTAACGTCGCACATTAGCTCGAACGGAAGGTCCCAGTTTGGTGCTACAACTATGGGAGCTGATACCAATTTATCTTTCAGAGTTGAAAGGCTTCCAGGCATTGTTCATCAAAAACAAATGGTGTCTCCTGAACTAGCAAACTGGATAACGGTTTTGCAATCTGAGATAAATCTTTAATGAACAGTCAGTAGAACCCTGCGTGTCCTAGAAAACTTCTTATACCCTTCACTGATGATGGTGGTGGTAATTTCTCTATTGCCTCAATTTTAGCTCGGTCAACCTCTATTCCTATTGTCGAAATCCGATGGCCGAGTATGATGCCCTCTTATACCATAAAGGGGTATTTTTCCCAATTCAGCACAATATTGGTTTCTTCACACCTCACAAACACTGCTCTCAAGTTTTCTAGACAATCATCAAAGGAACTCTCCAAAACTAAAAAGTCGTCCATGAATACCTCAATTGTCTTTTCAACCATGTCTTAAAATATGGCCATCATACAATGCTGAAATGTGCCTGGTGCATTACACAGCCCAAATGGCATTCGCCTGAATGCAAACGTACCATACGGGCATGTGAATGTTGTCTTCTCCTGGTCTTCAGGGGCTATGGCGATCCGACGCATTCGAATATCCATCTAAAAGCAAGAGTATTCATGCCCCGCTAGTCTCTGGTCCAACATCCGATCCAAAGAAAAGATTAGGGAAAGTGGTCTGCTTCGAGTAGCCTTATTCATTCCTAAGATCGATACGACCTTCCATCATGTAATTGTTCTGGAAGGTAACAAGGTATTATCGGCTGTTTTGATCACTGTTGTCCCTCCTTTCTTAGGTATTACCTGTACTGGACTTACCCAAGTATTGTTGGAGATAGGATATATAACCCCCACAACCAACCACTTTAGTACTTCCTTGCAGACAACCTCTTTCATAGTTGGATTCAATCTCCTCTGTGCTTCCACTGACTGCTTATGACCATCTTCTAATAAAATTCGATGCATGCACATAGAGGGGCGGATCCCATTTAAATTGGCTAGAGACCAACCAATCTCATTCTTATGATCTCTAAGCACTCTCAATAGCTTATCCTCTTTTGATGGTGTTAGAGACGCTGAGATAATTACTGGTAGGGTGCAGGCCTCCCCAAGGTAAGCATACCTTAAATGGCAAGGTAAAGGCTGCTCTATTTTGGGTGGTTGTTTAGAAGAGGGTAGTGGCATTTGAGTGTTTTCACCTAGAGGTTCATAGTACTTCCTTCCATTAGGTTCGAAGGAGTTCATCCAATTCACAGACACGGCAGCCTCTTCACTCAAGTTCTCTGAATCACTCGTACTCAGCTAGCCTCCAGCGGTCGTGGGACCACTTTGGCCAAACACTATAGCCTTAACAATCTCCACTAAAAAGCATGCATCGCACTCTATTGGGTGTCTCATGGCTTTGAATACATTGAAGGTGACCTCATCATCTTGTACTCTCAATTTCAATTCTCCCTTCTACACATCAATTAGTGCCCTACCAATTGCTAGAAATGGCCTAGCCAGTATGATAGGTATTTCTTTATCTTCCACCATATCCAGAACAATGAAATTTTTCGAAAGGAATCCTGTCCACTTCAATTTAACGTCTTTTATCACCCCCGCCTCCCTAGTAAGCCTGAAGACCTATCCGCCACCCGGAGTGACAGCGTTGGTCATGAAAGCCACCTAATCCCAATCGTCTCGAATATAGATAGCAAAGATGAGGTTAATACTTGCCTCATATCACATAAGGCCTTCTCAAAGATAATTTCACTGTGCACGGTATTGTAAACCGCTGAGGTCTTCAAATTTTTTTATGGTAGTTTCGCTTCAAGTAGGATGTCACTACACTCCTCAAATGAGGCTTCATCATTCTAAAGTCTCACACCCTTTTGTTGACAAAGATTCTTTCATGAATTTCACATAGCTGGGCATCTGCTGTAATGCATCGAAAAACGGAATGTTTATGTGGAGTTTCTTGAACACCTCCAGAAATTTGGTGAATTGCTTATCCAATTTGCTCTTTTTCATGCGTTGAGAGTACGGGATTTGGATAGTAGGTTCAGTCATGTTTGGTTGGCTCTTAGCCTTTGTTTCTTCTTCATCCAACTCTTTCTAATGGGGTTGTTCCCCTACTACCTTGTCAACTCGTTAGCCGATTACTTTCCGTTCCTCTACCTCCCCTAACACCGGTGGCCGCCCGGTGCCGCTAGTTCTTCGCTAATTCCTCACGTGACACAATTGCTCAGCATCTCTCGCCGTTCACCTCAGAATTACTCAATAATGCTCCCCTTTGCCTCTCTGTCAACAAATTGGCCATATGGCCCATTTACACCTCTAAGTTTCTTAATTATGCTGCCTGATTGTTCAATTGGGTGGTCTGGATTTGCAAATTCGCCTTTATCTCATTCATAAAGGTGGTGTGTGAGGTGAGCATTTGTGCAAGTGCTTGCTCCAAGTCTACTTAGGTTGGTTCATCCAATTTGCAGGTGGCATGTTAATAAGTGACTATTCCTCCTACCATAATTCCGATTTGCCTGGACACTTGCCACTCTCCAAATTCTCGACCGCATTCGTACTCGATTCTAGTATCTATTCTGATATGCATTGCCTCCATACTGCCCTTGTTGTGGTTGATTCTACTGATTCACATATTGGGCATAATTTCATCACATTCGCTCGACCGACACTCCATGGGCATCAGGCCGCCCAACACAAGATTCATAAATTTCTCTACCTGACATCAATAGCATTTATCGAGCCCCTCGTTTCTTCGCAGCTCGCTTAGTTAATCGTAATATGATTTACCAAGTTACTTATAATCTCTATGTCTGCTCTTGCTGAGGGTTTCCTGGGTGCTGATCTATCTCGGGCCACCGAGCAAGATAGTAGTCAGACCTCCAAGATCTCATAAGCTTGATCTCGTGGTTTTCTTTCATCGTGAGCACCTCCCCATTAAGCATCACGATTGTCTTACGAGTCGCTTAGACCATTGTAGAATGTATGCACCTACATCCACTTAGTCAATCTGTGATGTGGGCACCTCCTCAATAGCTCATGAAATCTCTCCCAAGCCTCAGCTAGGTTCTCCCCCTCAAATTGCCTAAATGTATTAATTTCTTAGCACTAATTGAGTTATTTTCGAGGGTGGGAAAATTTTGGTTAGAAATTTCTGCACCAAGTCATTTCATGAGGTGATGGAGTCTGGAGGTTGGCTGGTTAACCAATGTTTAGCCCGGTCACTAAGTGACAATGGGAATAGTCGCAGTCTGAGAGCTTCTTCGATTACCCCATTATATTTGACCATATCACAGACCTCAATAAAGTTGGTCAAATGTGCATTCGAGTTCTTAGTCGGTAACCCATGGAACTGGATATTATTGAGCATTTGCAAGTTACTCCTTTTAACTCAAAGTTGTTCGCCTATATAGGTGGTTGTCGATAGCCGACTTTAATCAGAAAAAAAGCAACCTTTCAAGTAGCATATGATTATCAGCCGTACGAAGGGTGGTGGCCTGATTTCTATAGTTCTGGCCCATTCTCGTCTAATTCTGTGGTTCATCCCCATCATTAATATGTCCTACGTCTACTTGATGTTGCATGATTTCGCATCGAAGTTACGTGAGTCTCTTTACAATCGGCGCAAAGGTCCGCTCTCGTTCAGATCGAATGGAAGCAGTTCCCTGTGATTTTGTCTTTGCATACACTCTAAATACGTTCCTAAAATCACAAGATAAGGACAAAACCAAATCACAGCACATATGCAATAAAGAAGAACATGTAATCCAGGAATAAAAGTAAAAAGAAATGATCAAGAAGTGAGAAGAACTAAAGAAAGTAAAATTGATCCAAAGTACTATCTATGGCATGATTATCAATATCAATACTAAACTTCTCCCCGGCAACGGCGCCAAAACTTGATCGCCAATGGGTGAGTGTGTAGACTGGAAACGCAAACTGCAGCGTATGCATGCGTCGAGTTGACATAGTGTAGTGGTTAGTCAAGTATCGTTCCCTCAAAGAGAAGTGTGTTGACAACTGACTAAATGATTTTGATAATCTTTGGATCTATTCCTAAAGCGAATTGCGACTAAATTACTTGAATTAATAAAAGCTTAGAATTGCTTATGTTGAATTATATCGATAATGACAAACCTAGGGTTTTACCGTCCTACCACTCTTGATGGATGTCAATTCAATTAAGGACTTATTGAAGTATTTATATGAGTTATGCTATCGGTTGATCTTTCCTACAAGATATTCTCTTCTCTCGAGATATATTTTCCTATCTCGCCAAATGGGATGTCTTGCATCTCTCGCTCAATCTCGACTCCGAACGCCTAAATGTGCAGTCCCTAGCGCCACACTCAGACTGGAATATCTCTATTCTTCGACTACCCAAGTGTTGCTTTAACCATGTCCCTAGAAATTATCTTCTCTCGATCTCAAATTCCAGCTTTAGCATGCCACGGTTGGCCAGACAATAACATGTAATTAAACCCAGAATTAAAGCAAACATATGAACTCATATTAATAATCAAATAAGCCAAAACCGAAAATCAATCCATCAAATCGTGGTTAGGGTTGGAAAAACCCTAGAGAAAAGAGTTAGTTCATCATATTATTCATTATAGGTTGAAGAATTCGAATCATGAAGTGGGTTAAAGGAAAGACTACAGAAAAATCCGTCTTCGCGATCCGTCCCGAATCTGTCTATCTTGATCTCTCACCCCTGTATCTCCTTCTTCTTCCCGATCCAATCCCCCTTTTGCTTTGAAATTACTCCCTTTTTATACCTCGAGACGCGAGCCCATCAATGGCCTGTAGTTAGGTTTTTTTTGAGTTCCTATAATGGGAAGGAACCCGTCGCCGCGAGAAAAGGTCTTCGTACGGGAGAAACCCATAGCCTCGATGTCAGCTTTCATCATTTTTGCTTTTACTCTATTTTTCTGTCTTTTAGTTGCCCTTTTGATCCAACTTCGCCATATTCTATAGAATAAATATAGTATGAGGGATTAGCATAATATTGATGAAAAAATACTATGAATCATGCATTTTAGCAATAAAGAACACCGAGAATTTAACTGAATTGCACACATGATTCATCCCGATCAGACCGTAGTAGGTCTAGGTTCACCTAAACCCAGTCGTCTGAAAATGGATAAAGGCATGAGGTTAATACTAACTCCCAAGTCACATAAGGCTCTCTCAAAGATCAAGTTCCCTATCTTACAGGGGATTGTAAAGTCGTCGATCCTTCAAATTTTTCAGGGTAATTTCCTCTGGCGTATAGGCACTGAGACTTTCGCAAGATTCACTATCTCAAATTCTGATAACCTTCTATTCCTGGAAAGTATATCTTTCATGAATTCTCGACGAGTCAAGATCCGCTCTGTTTTGATCCGCAAAATGGAATGTTGATATGCGCTCTAAACACTTTATGAATTTAGTAAACTGCTTATCCAGTTTATTCTGCCTCAACCGCTGAGGATATGGTACTGGTGCATAGGGCTTAGCTGTAGTTGCATGTTTCTCAATTTTTTTCTTTCCATCCGTGTCTCATTGCTTCTCCTTCGTTGTTCTGGCCTTTGATCTGAGGCTAAACTATTCCACTACTCTCAATTTCCTCTTCTCTACTACCGGTAGGCCCCCCGGTAGCCAGCTCTCTCTTCCAATTTAACGTGATAGCCACATGTTCCTACCGTCACCCTCAGGTTTTTCTCTCAATTGCTTGGCAAGGAACCTCATACTCTCTCGCATATTAGCCATTTTCCATCTGTCTTCTGTGTTTCTAACCGTGTCGCCTCGATTGTTTAACTAGGTGGCCTGGTTTTACATATTCGCCTTTGTCTCATTCATAAAGGCGGTATGAGAAGTAAGCATTTAAGTAAGGGCTTGTTCCAAGTCCACTTTTTTCTCTGGTGGTAGTTTGCTTACTCGGGGTGGTGGCATGTTGTTCAGATTGTTCCTCCATCCATAATTATGATTGCTCTGATTATTACGCCACCTTTGGCCTTGATTCTGGTTCTGATAATTGCTTCATACCGACCGCTATCGTGGTCGATTAAACTCGACACATAATGGGCATGCTCTTAACGCTTGTCATTCCGATCGACATTTCATAATCGCTAGGCCGTCTCCACATAATCTGCATAACTCCAAATGGGCCGGTCTAAACTAAGATTACGCACCTTGCTGTTTAGGGGTAAGCCAGCGACATGAGTAACCGTATCGCCGAGAACCTCGTTATCTGTGCCTCCCACATCCTTTCCCGGTGTAATCCTATCCATAGGCCACTGATTGTTGTTAGTAGCAGTATCCTCCAGGATTTCATATGCTTGGTCTGTAGTTTTCTTCATTAATGCACCCCTTGCTAAGGCATCTATCATCGTTCGTCAGAATACAACCCCGATCCCATTCGACCATCATGACCAACCGGTTTCGTGCGAACCATATATCGACTTACTATTTATTTAACCAACAATCATTTACATTTACAAAATGAACTACCATCGAGTGGTATATATTAAAATTTATACACATATACTAAGTCCCATTCTATACAAATACATACATATACATATCTAATACAACATCGTAGATCATGAACAAGGCCGGTGAGCACCGCTTCGAGATGGCCCGTATACCGTGTGGAAAGGGGCCGGTATTGAAATACTTTTCATTTAAGTTTTTTTGAGTATATTTATTTTTGTCTGGTTTTGAGTATTTACCACATTCACTACCTTTGGCCATATTTTCATATATACATCATTTGGTCATTCAACAATAATCTTTCACCTAACCTTTTAACTGTCTCACTTATGACAGTGTCTTACCAGTTGATGCAGCATCTCATGGAGCATTGTCATAACAAACAGTCTCTATTTTTTTCAGTAATGATTTCAAAATTTTGAGATTAATTAAGTTTGTTTTGAATTTAAAGTTTGTAGGAAAGAATGGGTATATTTTTTGTAAGAAAAAAACCATAGTTTTAAAAATAAAAATAAAAAAATTGCATGAAGATGAATTAGATTTCTAAAAATTAGCTTAGGAGTTAGGACTTTCTTTGGGTAGAGGTTGTCAAGGGGAAAGAGGATAAGAAAATGATGTGGTGTTATCCCAATTGTAAGAGTGGATATTTTTGTCATTTCGAAATTTTTTTAAATGATAGAGGACACATAGTAACATGTAGGACAATAGGAGGTCAGGATAGTATCGAAAAATAGAAAGGTAACACCCAGAAATTAGGCAAGAAATGACATATCAGCCCATGCTAGCAATTTAAGACCCATTTCAAGCTAGTCCATTCAGGATACGAGCTCAAACGGGCTACGCTAATCTAGCTTATTTTTATTTAGGCTAGATTTCGGCCAACCTAACCCAATCCATATAGGTTACGAGCCAAAATGGGCCAAAAACGGGTTAAAACCTTAAAAAAAAATGCTAAAAAAATAATTTCAAAAATTCTATCATTCTTCAAATAAAATAAATAATATATAAATATATAATAATAATAATAATAATATTAACAAATACATAAAAGGATTGAGTCTAAAAAATATAATATTATAAAACAAACTTAAATAAATAAATAATACTAGAACACTATTATAACATATTTTCTATTTAAATTATTAAATTTCTAGAATGTTAATTGCATAAATTTTATTTGTATATGGAAAAAAAAATTTCCAAAAAAGTATCTATATAATAATGAAATATCATATTTGTTTTGAAAATCCATTTGGCTATAATAATAGCAAAAAAAAAAAAAAATAAGTGTATAATTTTTGTTAATTATTTTTAAAATAAAAAAATATTTTGTTATAAACACAAGTTTAAGTAATGATTTTAAAATATATTAATAATTTAGTTATTAAATTATATTTATAAACTAGTATAACTTCTTTTTTATCATTTTTATAGTTAATTTTAAAAAAATTATCATATCTTTAATTTTAAAATAAAGCATATATGATTAAATAAAATTTAAAGGATAAATATAAAAAATGAAATTGTAAATATTTAAAATAAGATTAATGAGATAAATGAAAATATATTCAATATTAAAACTGTAATTTATTTAATTCAAATGCATTTCATAATTTTTCATACAATTTTTTTAAATATTAAATTCTCATATAAATTATATTAACAAGATACATTTAAAATTTGAAAATAAATTAGTTTTTCGAATAATAGAAAATAAAATCATATATTATAATAATAATTATTGCTAAAACCGTATGCAACAAAAACATAGATTTGACTTCATGTTAAACACCAAAATATGAAAATATTGAATTTTATGGATAAATCTTTGAAAAATCTCAATTACTAAGCTTAGTTAATTACTTTAAAAATTAAATAAAGATTTCCTTGGTCAAATCGATTAATCAAGCCAAACCAAACCAAACCCACATAGGTAGGGGTGTAACCGAGCCGAGTATTAGGCAGGCTAGGCTCGGCTCGGTTTTAAAGGAGTAGGCTCGAGCCTATTCACGAGCCTATTTACTTATCGACGAAATGAGTTTGAGGTGCTCGGCTCGCTCGCTTAACTTAATAAAAGTCTCAGCTAACTTAACGAGTCAATGCCGAGTAGCTCGCGATAGCTCTACTTCTACATGTACTCTCTATTTGAAGAAAATGTTCATCTAAAATAGTCAACATACAACTAAATTAAAAAGATAAGACAATAAAAGTTCAATTAACTTGATTGAAGTTCAAGAGTTAAAATATTCATCATGTTCATTTGTTGGAAAAAATTGTTGTGCATTAAGTCTTCTCCATGTTCACGAGCTTGGTTCACGAGCCTGTTCACGAGCCTGGTTAACGAGCTTGCTCACAAGCCTATTCACGAGCCTGTTTACGAGCTGACGAACTGAGTTTGAGGGTGCTCAAACTCGGCTCGTTTAACTTACGAGCCTCAAAATGATGTTCGAGCTCGTCTCGTTTAACTTAATAAACGAGTTCAAGCGAACTTCTAATAAGCCGAACGCCGAGCAGCTCACGAGTAGCTCGGCTCGGTTACAGCCCTACACATAGGCTACATCCTAAAAAGGATCGGGTCAATTTGGCCCGGTTTTATTCGGACCATAAATTTTACAACTCAACCTTCTAAAATTGGCCAAGTGACTAATCCATCATACTAACTCATATTACCAACACACAAACACACTCTCTCTCTCTCTCTCTCTCTATATATATATATATATATATATTGGTTTTCTTGAGATTTTATTTGACTTGTTTAATTAGATTTTTTTTAAATAAAGTAATTACTTATTTATTCATGATATCCTTGATATTATTATTAAAAAAAATTTACATCTATTCACTTTGTATAAAAGTTGTAATGTCATATTCTTTTGAGCCCGGATCTCTGTAGCCCTTTTCAAATTTTTACCATGAGCCAAATCTTAACAGCTCAATTGAATAAAAAATATATAATTAATTTATTAAGTTTAAATATATTTTATATCTTCCCTCTAAATTCTTTTTTCTTCTATTTTTTTTCTCTATATTCTTTCCTTAATATTTTTTAGGTTACAAACAATATCTAAAAAATTAGAAATTAGAGGAAAAAGGCATGCTAAAGAGCAGAGACCACCCACCCTTTGTAAGTTTATTATTTATTTAGCTTTGAAATTTGCAAATGTTCATTTTCTAACAACATTATTATTATTATTATTATTATTATTATTATTATTAAGTCCGGCCTGAGGGAGAATTATTCCTTTCTGCTTCACATCCTTGGATTGGACCGATGATGTGTTCTCTTCTCCTCTTTTCTGACTAAAAAATACCATATCCCCATGCCCAAATTTGAGGACTCCATAGTCCCCAACCAATTACTATTAAATGGAGACGCATACAACAATTTGAATCCATCTTTTAAAAATTGGATCGAATAATTATGGTGAGTCTTACCGACGGTGAATCAACAAATTTTCTGATTCAATCACTGATTCAATTTTTGAAACATTGATTTGAATAATTACAAAAATTATTAAAATAAAAATTCTATCAATGCCTCATGCTCATTTGACCTTCATTTATTGGCTCAATTTGGTGAAGAGCGTTTTGTTATAAAAGTAGAGGATTAAATCCATTTTAAAGGATTGACCAATCAAAACCTCTAATGTTGATATTTAGTAAAGAGCGGATTAGAATAGGGGATTGGGCTCAACGCTGCTCTTAGTAGCATTTTCCAAATAGAGGATTGCATATGTGGAGTTGGAAAAACAAGTTTATCTCAAAGTTGTTAATAATTAATGTCATTACCCTAACGTTATCACAAAACCCTACAAAGTTGTGAATTATTATTTTGCATCTAATTTAATATCTAATTACTATGAAAATATTAACATATTAAGAATATGACATATTTATTACTAATTTACATAAAAAATTTGTTTACATTTCTATTGATAAACTAATATAAATATTTATCTATTTGCACAAGGTTAATTTTTTTACAAATTAGCAACTCAAGAAATTTGTTTATTTTAAAATTTTAAAATGACTAAACTTCTTTTTGTAAATGATGTTTTAATTCTTTAATATTAGTATACCTTATTTCCAATAAACTCATCTCATAAATCTAAATTATTAACAAAAAAAAAATATTTAACAATAAATTGTGTCAATGTCTTTATTGATCATTTTACATAATTAAGTAGTTATCATCTATATGTTATTGGCTAAATTTTACCAAACACATTTATACAAACTACAAATAGAATCAGTTGTAATAGAATCAGGTAACAACGAACAAAATCAGCTAACAACTAATAGCAAACAGCTAATGTAGCAACTAACAGCTATCCTCTAGTTGTCGAACAAGGCCATTATTTGTAGAGCTTTTATTACATACTTGATGGTAGAAGGTGGTTGGTCTCTCAGGCTAGCAAAGGATCGGGTTGGGCCATGGGAGGTGGAGGACGCTGACGCCCCAAAATCAGTGTCCATCGACCAACCGTCAACTCACTAAATACCTGCGATATCGATATCAATACTCACACTATCTAATCCCATTAATTGGGATCCATTCATCGAGTCATAAGTAATTACATACCTATGCCCTAACACCAAGCTTTAAAGCAATGGTCAAAATTTCCTATGGATATTGTGTGTCTCGATATCACACTCTCCAATCCCATTTACTAGAATCCATTTAGCCACATTCAATAAACTTTTTATGTTATTTTCAAAACATATTACTGTGAGTTTAATTACAACTCTATTACATACATAGGCATATGCCAAAACTAGTTCTTTCCAAAGTTTTACAAAAAGAACTATACCAACCACAGGTTGGATTTCTTCAACCTCTCAGCCCCAAATGAGAGTCGTCCACCGGTGTATGCCCTGCACCTGAAATGTTTTCCCATAAAGGGTGAGCCACGCCTAGTAGAGAGACTCCTACAGAGGCTATTACCCCCATAAATGCACATGCAATGTTCACTTGGACACATTCACATATATATAGATATCAACATTCCAATATAAGGATGTCATTCTAATGGAATACTACATGTCATGCCATGAAATGAGATGAGACTCACTCAATGCATGAAAAATCTTAGTCATCACAGACTCCCATCACACAATGTGTAGCCAATGTGTGATAACATCCATCATCAATGAATTTCATCCAATTATCACTTTGAAACAAAATCAAGTTTTTGGATATCAAAACTTATTGGATGTTTCACTTCCAATGATCATTTTGCCAACAAAACATATGTCTGGGTAGGTGAATTTTCGGGGTCTCACCGCAGGCTTCGCATGCCTTCCTACACTTTCACGGGATTTCACCGTTGGACACATATGTATAACCAAAAATACCGGGGCTTTCACCCGAAGGGGTATATGTCCCTACTTGCTACAACCCGACACAAGTTTCCATGCTCTGTGAATAGTGGAACTCCGCTGAACGTTGTTCAACAGTGCTCAACCCACTCATCAACCACCAAGGATGGTGTTTGACAGCACCATGCACTTACACCCATGAATGTGATGTCTCAATGCATATGCAATGCATTATGCTGTTACATATCAATTCCATGTCTCATATGTAATGAATGTCATATGGACAATAAATCATATATCATGGACAATTATATCGAAAGCATATGATTTCCAACATTTCATCTTAATGTCAATATATTATAATTCATATATCAACATTCAATAAATAACTATCACCAAGTAAGTCAATCAAAAGCAAGCAAAGACAACTTGGTTCTCAAGACCAATTGTGGCATAAGAGATGTCCACAAAGCAGTCCACACACAGCCATCACAGGCCACACAAACATGCCACCACCCGGCATAGAATGCCTGCACCCAAATTCTGTGGACTGCCTAAAATCCGAAATATAAACATGCCATACTCATGTCACACATCCAGCCCCACACGGCCATG
Organism: Tetrastigma voinierianum; assembly: GCA_016808115.1. NCBI lineage: Eukaryota > Viridiplantae > Streptophyta > Magnoliopsida > Vitales > Vitaceae > Tetrastigma > Tetrastigma voinierianum. The sequence continues at coordinate 131,864 of JAEQBH010003947.1, forward strand.
AGACAGTCCTTAACCTTAGTCTAGAATTTTAGTCCCAAAATTAGTACAAAATCAACACCGGCAACCAGTCCTGAAATCTAGACACAAATTGAGAGACGGCCTATGCTGAGGCAATCCCGGGAAATGGACTATAACTTGAGTTGTAGAGGTCCAATTCAAGTGATTCAAAAACCTAACATCAAGTTCACATATGCAACTACAATTTCTATGGGGGACCCGAGTCCAAATTCCTTCTATTTCCTAACCTAAAACTAGTGCTAAAATCTAGCCATTACATAGGATCAAAACAAGGCAACATTCCCATATTTTACAAACAACCCCTTAGGGTGAAAATAAATCAAAGTAGGAAGAATCCCTACCTCTTGGAGCGTAGCCCTCGTTGAATATATAGACTTTACTTCTTGGTCCAACGAGTTCCAACCTTTGAAACCCCGACTTCCTTTTCTCCCTCTTTCTCTCTCCCTTTCTTCTCCTTCTCTCTCTCTTTCTTTCTTTCCTTTCTCTCCCTTTTCTTTTTCCTTCTCCTTGCCTTTCTGCTCCTCCCTTCCTCCACGAACTGGTCTCCTCCCCCTTTTATAGACCTTCCAACTTGCATGCATGGTGACACATGGCTTGCCATGTGTCACTCCCATGGCTTGCCATGTAACACCCCAAATTATACCCTAATAGTTTTATAACATGTTTAGGGTATAAAATAAGTTAAATCTACATTTTTCCGGAAAATTAAATACTAAGTGAGAAAAAATGATAAAACCGGAATTAATACAAAAGTAAAGGGTAAAATAGAAAAATGTCACATTAAGGACTCAAGGATCATAAAGCTAGAAGAATACATGTTAAAGTTGAATAAGTGATAAATGAATTGCAAATAGAAATGAAATGAAGGACTTTAATGCAAAAATGGAAAACTTAAGCAAAAATGAGATTTTCCAAACGAGGCCTTAAATGAGATAAGACCAAATTTGGTCTTAGAATTGGGCATTTCACACTTTGGGAGTTAACATAAGGGGGTAACATATGTCAATTGAGAGGCTCATATATCTCTCCATTTAGTTCAAGGTTTTGCTTGATCAAGAAAAGGAAAAGGTTGAAGTTCAAGTATTTCAAGGAAATCAAGGTTAGGAAACCATCCTTAACTCCCTATTAGTTCAGTTTGAGGTTAGGAAGAACTCTAACTCTTTCTCATTCATGTAAGTTATACTTGTTAGAGTTGGGCTGATGTTTGTTTTTGATTTGGATTTGGGGTTGTATGGATTCTCCCTTTGATTGCTAGAAAGTCCTAACTCATTTTCATTTTTGTTCTTAAGGAGAACCTAACTCTTCCATCTTTAGGTAATTTGTTTTTGGATTGGAGTTGTATTGCTTTGGGTTGGTTTTGTTGGCTTGTGGGTCTAAAGACCAAGAAGTGTAAAAAAGATGTATAGGGTTTGAAGGGAATTACTGTCAAAGTTTTTTTTTTTTTCCAAAACTCATGTTTTTGTTTTGACCATAACTTGGCCTCTTGACCTCAAAATTGATTATATCACTGAGATGGTATAAGACTCATGGATGAAAATTCTAGAAGAAAAGAGACCTAAAGCCCGTAAATAGCAAACCTATGTTGATGTTTCCGAGATGGACCAAAATAGAGTCTAGAAACAGGAAAATTTCTAGGTTGTGTCATGTTTTTGTTTTGGCCATAACTTGGCCATTAGTCATCCAAATTGAGTGATTCTGGTTGGGAAAGAACCCTAAGAGTAAGTATAGAAGGTACCAAGAAGAAAACCTGACCCTAAGTCCCCTGTTTTTGAGACTGAAGTGAAAATACAAGTAAGCTGCTAGGTTATCCTCTGTTTTGGTATAGTTTTGGTGTTTTGGCCATAAGTTAAGTTGAAATGATCCAAATGAGATGATTCCAATTTCTACTGAAAATAGAATCATAGAGCTATCATTTTCTTAAAGGAAGTTTAGGTAAAATATGGCTCAATTATTCCCATAAAATTTTGCAAGTAAAGGTGTATTTGGTATAAATCAACCCTAACCAAAAACCCAAGCATGCACGACTGATTTTTCTTTGTTTGTTCTCTGATTGTGATGTATTTGTGATGGATTAAGGGTCAGATGATAAAACCTGAGCTAAGATCGGGATTCAAGGAATAGGAGTTAAGAATCGACAACCCTTTTGGTTTGTTATTCACATTTCTCTTCTTGCTTTGGTTTTGTGTTTTCTATGTCATCAAAACTGAAAGGTTTTATATGAAATCTACATATGTTCTCTATTTTGAACCATATATGAATTGGTTTGGGTTTAGTTAATTGAATTCAAGTGGATTACCATGAAATCTGCATGTGTGTTCTGGTTTGAACCAAAAATAAATTTGATTCGAGTGTTATGTAATTGAGTATCAACTTGTATTATTGTGGAAATTATATGTTTAATTGCCTCTTAAATATGTGGAAATATCATTAATAAATGATCTATCAAGTGGAAAACATAACAAATGCAAATATGTACAAACGAATCCGACTAATATGTGAATCGTATTGTGAATATGTGAATATAAGGGAATAGAGAATAAAATCTTATAACTACTATGATAAATTATTAATGCCCTTAAGAGAATGTTAGTCGTCATATTCGAGTTAGGATATATCGTATACCAATATGATAAATGTAGCAAGATCGCAATGATATGATCATAGTGACATGCTACCGGACCAGAGATTAGAGAGGAGACAAAGATATTGGTAGTAAAATTCAAGAATATTCAATTTTCTGAGAAAAGGTAAAACGGTCACTTTAGTGGGAAAATATGAAGTTTTTCTAGATCTCGAATGATGAAACGGACTTCACCGTTGGAATCGTCTCACGAAATCTAGATACCATGTTGAATTTCGTTGAATTCTGAGACAATCGGAATTTCACATTTTTCGAGGCATCAAGGGTAATACGAGACACTTGGCACTGATGAGTGATTCCCAATGTGCCATGTGTCAAGTGCAGGGTAAGTCAAACAAAGATCTTAAGTGAGACCCATAAAAGACATGTGGCAACACATGATTGGAGAGAAATCTAAGGTAAATGGATAAAGTGATAAGGGTAATCCAAGGAGCCAATGAGGTATTGACATGGCAAAAGTACCCAAACTTAACCATCTCTTGACCAACCTAAGGGGATGGAGGGGGAGGCAGGAGAAAGAGAAAAGGGGGAGAAATCTTAGAGAGAGAAGCTCCACCTTCTCTAGGTTTCCGACGACGGACGGCAGCTTCCCGGCGGAGCAAGAAGCAGCAAGTGCTTCCCAAGAAGAGTTTCAAGAAGAGACTGAAATGGGAGTTTCGACAAATTTCAAGAGGTAGGCCTTCCTAGTTTCTCTGGTTTATTTTCATCCATACCGTGTGGTGGTTTCTCTGCCCCAAGGGGAACGTTTTGGTTGCATTTGAACCATGAGAAGCGCGCCTCGCTTGATCGACGATCAGCCGGACTTTAGACCGGCTTTCGTGTGGGAACAGCGGGAATTCGCAGTTGTGTCCTTAAGGTAAATTGTATCCACATCAGTGAACTTGATGTTAGGCTTGAATTTCAACCGACCCCATAGCCTAAGTTATTGTCCGTTTACCCCGAATAGTCTATGGAAAAGGCCAGGCTAGGCTACCACCTAAGGTCACTGGGCCACGGCTAAGGTCATCCGATCAATGGGCTAGGGTCACCGACTACCAACTAGGGTCATCCTGGCCACGGCCAGTGGGTTAGCCTATCTAGGGTCGCACCGGTTGGGGTTCATGAGACCTCCAACTTCTAACGGTCATAACTTCTTCGTCCGAACTCCGTTTCAGTGTTCTTGGACTCTATGGAAAGCCCATTGAGTCAATATTCCATCCATGTGCTGTGGAGGATAGTGGGTGATCATAAATTTTCTAAAATCTATGTTTTGCATCAAGTGTACAGGTTTCTTGGTTGTGTCGATGTGAATAGTCTGGTTTTGTCATGACCATTGTATGACATGTTTTAGGCTATTGTATTTGGTAGGAATTTCCATGAGTTGGCCTAAGGAAGGTTGTATGACATTTTTTGTTTAGTCATGGATTGATGTATGCTAATATGCTTGATACTATATATATATATATGTTGGCATGAAACATATGGAATTTCTATGCTTGCGATATATGTTTGCATGAAGTACAACTTATGAGAATGGTTCATGTAAAGTGCATCATACATGTAACATGAGAAATTGCAGTGACATTAGCATTGCATATGCACAGGGACATCAACATATTGGGTGTGGGTGCATGGGTACGGTCATTCATCATCAGTGTTGATGAATGGGTAGTGAGCTCGTACTTTGGAAAACGTCCAATAAATGACTCACGGTTCAAAGAATAAAGTGAAATAAAATTTATATGTGTTGGGCGGAGCAAGAAGGGGGTGGTTAATCCCCTCGAGTGAAAAGCCTAGAACATTGGGTGTAAGAGACCCGCGGTGTGATCTGAAAAATTTTGTTATGGGTGTAAGAGACCCGCAGTGTAATCCGAAAAGTTCTATTGCCCAAAATAAGACACACGATTAACACATAGACTTCGAGTTGTATGATAGGAGTCGGGATTGACTCGGGATTAGTTTGCCCATTGGCACTAGCATTGGGTACTGGTGAGCCAAATATGGTTCTGGTGATATCGGTGTCATTGGTACTACCAAGGACGGTTGTCACACTCGTATAGGCATGTGAGGGAGTCGACATGAGTGACTCGGGATATGGGCATGAAGACATTCCATGCATACATACGATATTCATGTAGACATTCACTTGGATGTGTAAGGGTTGGTTTGATCATCGCGACGAAAGACTTAAAGCGAGTAACCCTCAGAGGACATCACTACTTTGCTTTGCCTTCACCCCATCGCGAGATCCCCTTCGTGCACAAAGGTCTGGGGCGTGTGCGGATGACCCCAAGATATGATGAGAGTCGAACACGGCTTTGTGTGTATTGTTTTTTTGTCTTGTATTATATTCAAGCAAACCAAAACATGCACTTTTTGATATCGTGAGGGATCAAAAGAGATCAGGATTATAGTCTATAATATATTTTTATAAATTGAATATGCAAGAATGGGTCTCAAGTATGAGACATGTGAGTGTGACATCGAGGCACCCGGAGCATCCACAATTTTCCGTGGTCGATGGCTGTCAACGAGGACCCTCGAAATCAATATCACAAGTAGTGTAAACAAAAATACAAATGTAAAATGACTAGTCCGCACCCGGGATAGTACCGAGGTATTAAAGTGTTAAACCGCCGCAGCCTAACGCGACCATGCCTAAGTGATTCCGTTTATCCTATGCAACTTAAATTCTTGCTAGATTCGTTTTAAGGGCAAAATGGTTAATAAATGTGTAAATTATGTGAATTGAGTTGTGACAAAAATACTAGCATAAGTAAACATAAAAAGTGTGAATCTTCGTGTTTTTATATGCAAGATAAAATGAATGTATGTTAAACTATTATAAAATCATATATATATATATATATATATATATATATATATATATATATATTGCATGGATCACATGAACAAACGCCGAAATGTTGTTTGAAAATAAACATATTAGATGTAATTGAGATGATTAATTGATGCATATGAGCAATGTTATTTATATGTTTATATGTGCATATATATGTTGTATTGTATGAAATGAGAACAAAAACGTGAAGAACCACTAAGCATAAAAATGTTTAGCGTGTTGATTTCTCACACGCGGGTACCGTGTAGATAGTAGCAAGACTAAAGACCACCGAGCATAGAGTCACCGTCATACAGTTTGAAGTATACGTAAATGCTCCGTTTCATGCATACCACGACATTTCATGATATCATGTAATTATTTTGTATAGAAATCAAATATGTATAAATCTTCATGGAATGTATGATTATCAGTGAACTCTAATAATATTTTGTAAATATATGTTACAAAGGCATGGAATGTCATTTTGTATCAATATGTTGTACTAAAGAATAGATATGGCTATCTTGAATATATATTTATTTCTCATGTTAATGAATATATTAGGTAATGATATCATATATCCATATAAGTATGTTTATATGAAATGTGTTTTGATAAATGGTTTTGAAACAGTCCGTGTCCCCGGCTCCTATTCACCATCGGGGTCAGGCTCGAGGGCGCGACATGCCAAGTGGCCTACATGCATGCATGTTGACACATGGCTTGCCATGTGTCACTCATATGGCTTACCATGTATCAACCGATACTAACTTTCTCGAAAAACATGAAATTCCAACTATCTTTGAATTCAACAAAATTTATCTTGGTAACTAGATTTCACATAACGAATCTAATGGCAAATTACTGGATCTATTTTGTCATTTGAGATCTAGAAGATTTCTAGGTTTTCAACCTGTACTATAGCGATAAATTACTATTTTGTCTTTCTTTAGAAAAATTTGTTTTCCAGGTTTTACAAGGAGGGCTCGCCAACTCTCTCATAATCCTCCTTTCATGGGGATATGCAAAAGCTAAAATAAGGATTGAGAGATAAAAAAAATAGATAAATTTGACCTCAGGGAGAAAAATGACAAAAACCTGAAATGCCCTCAGCTATGTGAATGACCGAACACACACCAGTATAAAAATAAAAAAGATAGATTTGAGTCAGGGAGAAATATGACAGCAATCTGAAATGCCTCAGCCATGTGAAGTGTGAAGATTGAAGCAATCAAGATGACTAGAACCATCCAACGGAAGAAGGTAGCTATACCCATATTGATTATTGATTAATCGAATTACTTCCTTAATTTGACTGATATGTTCTTCTGATTGATTGATTATATAGCTACTAATGATGCTTTTGTTCACATGAGGCATTAACTGACCAAGTGGATAACCATCTTTCTTGGAAAGAAAATTAAGAAGAAAATCATTTGGATATGTTTGATCCTAGGAAAATATTTTTAAGGAAAAAAGGGGAAAAGGAAAAAAGAAAATAGTAAGGAAAGAAAAAGGATGGTATTTTACCTTATTAGTTTGGTTATCAATGGAAAAACGGAATGGAAAATAAATTCCTACAATATTTTTTTTTTTTATTATTTGGTTTTTAGTGGGAAAATGAAATGAAATTTAAATAAATAAATGAATCTTTGAGCCAAAACATCATTGTTATCATTATGATAATATTTATGTTTTTTTTTTACTTTAATTTTATGAAACATGATATTCATATTAAACTCAATTCTTATATTTTTCATATTCGCGGGTGCGAGACCACATGCACCTTTTCACTTTGTGTTGCCTTCTTGGAGTGTGGTTGCTTGGCGCAGAACTTGTCGCTTTCTTTGTTCTTTATAAATAATATTTTAAAATAGTAAATATATTTTATATAATTTTAAATATTAATAATGTTTGGTAAATTTATTTTAGACCTTCAAAGTGTGATGTTTATCTTTATTAATTTTAGTTAATCCTTAATATGATCATCTTATAACTATGAGGACAAATCAAATTAAATGGTTCTTTTTCTCAAATGGTTTAATTAAATTAATATGTAATTAAATTGATTGCTAAAAAAGTATATCTTGTTTTGGTTTTATTAGTTAGTTCATTGATTGCTTCCTCTTATCTAGTACAAGTAAAATGAAAAAAGACAAACGGTATTTTTTTATTTTTTTATTTTTTTGAACTTTTATTTTGAAGATGAATTAGGTTTCTAACTTGGGGTTTTCTTGCGCGGCCGCGGAGGGTATGTAATGGAAAGAATATCAAATTATCATATTGCATTATCCTAATGGTATGTGTGGATGTTTTTTGTCATTTCGTGAATTTGTCGAATGACTATTATAGCATATCAACATATCCAAACTTGGAAATAGGCCACTCACATGTTTTTTTTCCTATTAAACCAATGTTTTAAAAGTGGTCCAATCGATGATTGAACAATAAAAGTTATATATTTTTAATAATTAAATTAATGATCAAATTAGATTGGAATCAAAACTCAAAAAAAATCATCAATTCATGACTTAACAATAGAAAAAATGGTTGAATCGGATTGGAATCAAATTAGAAATTTATCGATGATTCATGTTTTACTAATTGAACCAGTGATCAAAATAAATTGAAATCGAATTGGAAAAATTATTGATTGATGATCCAATCGATAGGACCAACGGATCCAATCCTTTAAAACACTAACCTAAACCCATCTCCCATCTCCCATCCCCAGATTTGAGGATTTCATAATTCCCCGCCAATCACCATGAATGATGAACCCATTTATTTGAGACCCAAATTCCAAATTGTTGGAAGAAATTAAGGATCATCAAGTGAGCTTCACCCTGTAAAGCTAGAAAATTGGGCTTGAGGCCCATAACACCATCAGTTCAAAGAATAGGGAAAGGGGGGGATGGAGAGATTTTGATTCAGTTTGGCTTTACTCAAAAATGGGATACTGGACTAATTTTTGAAAATGGAGAAACCAATAAACATAACTACATAAGCATTGTCAACATGTTGGAAGATGGAAATAGTTGATACAGAAATCAATGGAGGGTAACTGAGAAAGAAAGAAAGAAAGAGCATAAGCATCAATCATTCATTTTTACAGCAACCCAGAGAGTAACTAGTAGTGTTTGTAGAACTTCTATTACTTTCTTGTATGATCTTAAACCAATCCAGGTGATCTCTCAGGTGGGATTTGATCCTTAAATTTGCCTGGAATGGGAGGTAGGGGAGGGCTTGCCATCTCCTTCCGGATTGTCCTTCGAATCGGATCTGCAAAAGCAAGACTCTGCACTAATTAATCACTATTTCTTTTCTTTTCCTCTTGTTTCTTTGATCCCAAACAGGGTCTGGAAAAGGTTGAATTTATGAACCTTATTTCTACGAAATTAACTCAACAAAAGAGCAAAAGAAATATGAACCGGGCAATCAAAAATGAGAAAGAAGCATTGATATATATCCAGCTACTCAACATATATCTCAGAATTAAAAAGTTTTCATACCAACCTGAAATGCCCTCAGCTATATGAACTGTGAAGATTGAACCAATCAAGATGACTAGAACCATCCAACGAAAGAAGGAAGCTACACCCATACCGATTCTAGAATCCAATCCCCTCTTCTTACTCATCTGCTTCATCTGATTAATTATAAACCTGTTAGTGATGACTTGGTCACAATCAGGGCATATTATAAGTTTCTTGGTAGAAAACTAAGAAAATAATCATAATGGACATTATCAATCTTCCGTCATGGCTCCATGCCTATTATAATATAAAGGTAGCTGTATTTGACTTCACGTCCTTTTAGTTTCATAGTTTATTGCATCAGCTTTTCTGACCGAATCCACACCCCCATTCCCACAAAGTTGAAGAAACGAAGAACAAAGGTCTTGGGTTTAATCTAATAGTCATTTATTCGAGTCCTTTCCAAACCAATAAAGGTTTATCGATTATTAATTTTATAAACCTATGAGATTAATCAAAATACATGCAAGTTAGACCAGACACTTGCACTTGTAAAAAAGTTGAAGAAACGAAGAACCACTACTACATCATATACGTCAAATCGAGGTTTAGACCTTTTTTTTTTTTTTTTTTTTGTCCCCACACACGCATGATACTGCAGACATGGTTGTTGGTCAAAAAAAACTGCAAACCTTAAATATTATACTCAAAGTAATATATATTAAAAAAGAAAGTACTTTATTTGCTTGTAAGTACAATGAACGTTATATATGACTATGAGGACGGAGTTTTAGTCAAAATATTCATGAATTAAATAGTCAACGTAGTCCTCTGCTTATATAATCCTTATCCACCAACCATATGACCTCTTCTGGAATTAATGCCTGGAGTGATGAGGTCATGACAGGGAGTTGCTGAAATTGAGGGGCAGGGCTCCGTGTTGAACTCTTCAAACTCCTTCACTGCTTCATTTTCAATGGCAGTTTCTTGTATTCACACTAGAATATTGCACTGCATCTTCTGATACCCTACTTTATTCTATATATAGTCAATTCACTAGAAATATGTTATGTCTTTCCAAGAACTCTACAGTTTCTGCTTTTGTATAAGCGTTGCATTAGATTAGCATACAGTTTGATATATGGGAAGTGGGAAGCTAAATTGCAAGGGATTCTTAGGTTAGTAGCGTTAAAAAATATTTGGCTGGCGAATATATTTCCAGATTTAGATTTTATAGATATATCGAAGATATATCGGTAGATATTTTTACATGAATATCGATATATCGAAAATTAATAAAAATACTTTGAAATTCATGAAAATACTTTACAAATGTGTAAAAATGATATTAATAATCAAATATACACATTGATATTACATTGCAATGGTCTTTCAAAACCAAAATGAAGATCGATGTGGCTCCATTGCAATATTTGATGAAGGGATCCCATCTTGGTGAAAACAATACTGCTACCAAGACATAGTGTTCCGATAATATTGGATTATAGGATCTAACATGCTACGCATAAATGTCTCTGGACTTCACTCTACAACCTCTCCATGGATAGGAAATTCAGGGTTCACCCACATGATCATTTGAAATCCTTGTTGCATTTGATATAGAATTTGGAATGACATTTATGGATCATGAGGATAGTTAATCATTCCATATTCACCAATGGAACCTGAAGGATGTGAAGAAGGCTGACCATAACTCATTGTATAAGGAGGAAAACGTTGGCGTCATTGGATGAATCATTGTATTGAGTGTCAATTCTCATGGGCTCAAAACTATCCGAAAACGAATCCTCATTGTATTGTGTCATCCTTCTTTGTCGACCTCTATATGGCTTTCCAATGGCTCTAATACCTAGACCAACTCTCCTACACTCGTGGTCTTTATCTTATGTAGCATATGTAAAATCATCTTCACCAGTGAATGGACTCAATAGATATTCACTTTCCAGTATTACTACCATCATTGGTCCCCTCTCCTCTTAAGCCATAATAGCCTGTAGTAGAAGTACCAGCAAAACTAGGTCTACTACTATGTTCAACACTTGAATCAAAAAAGGGTCGAGTGACAACGGGCTAAAATGAGTCTCTAGTGTCTTGACTAAACTTTCACTATGAACTTCTTCAGATAAAACCCGCTCAACATCAACACTTGTTTCTCAAACATGTGCAGCAATTCGTGGATCAGGATTTCCATTTTCATCATCTAAATGGAGAGGTCTAACTCATTAGAATAATTGATTATCCTCTTCTTCATCAAACTCGGCTGAAATGTCGAGCAAATCAAGGTAACTTTTCGAAGAATCCTTTATCGCCTCGCTTTTGTATCTCGTGATATTTAGTTTCATGTTGTAGTAACAAAAACTAATCAAGTTGGAGCCGAGGGTAAGCCTAGTCACTTTGTTTTGTATGGATCGTAGAAACAAATGTGCTCTCCAATTTCTCTCACATGCTGAAGATGATACAATTTGGGAAAGAACCTTATAGCCAAATTCCCAATGTGAGCTTAGTCATACACATAAACCATCATTCAGCTACAATAAAAATTATTAACATTCAAAATCTAATAATAACATGGTAATGGACTTGACTTTAAACTTTTAATAAGAAATAACACTCACCAAGAACCATTAAATCTCTTAATGCTATTGTTGCTCGATTACCGAATCCCCTTTTGGCATCTTGAAACATTATAAGCTATGAATTCAAAATGAACTTGTCAAATCAATATATGTGTAAGTGTAACCGTCGTGCCCCAACCCCCGCCTAGGCGGAAGAGGGGGAACGCAGCACGGGACTGAGACTCCTTTACCTAAGTTACTAACATTAGTGGGCCCATTTCGAAATATAACTGAATATATCATAATATAACTTAAACTTAATCCATAAGGAAATAAAACTTTTAACACTATCACCATAATAATGGTGTTCCTTATAATGTCCTCAGAGTAGATATCTGAGTCCCATTGACTTATACATATACAAGTCCTATTATGAAAAAAACTTTACATGTACATATTCAATATCAAAGGTAGCGACCTATAGATGTTGACTCCTATCACGTTGCTACCTCCTACGTGGTCGCATACCTAGGGACGCCCTTCGAAGCACCTACACCTGACGTAAACACCCGTATGTTTATAGCTTAGCAGGAAACATATAACATATATAACCAATTTTGTAGTGGTCCCCTAATGACAATATATAATTAATACAATTCCTATTTGCGCATTAGTTGTTCATATATCCGACTACTTATACACTATGTCATTTATTAGAAGTCTCACGTTCATTCTTCATAATACATAGTATTTTTTATTTTACTGTAGCTCTATCACATTTTTCAATTCAAATCATTGTTTTCATGTTACATGGTTCTTATAACCATTTCAATCATTTTATCTCATCTTGTGTCTTGCCTGCATATTCCAAGAAGTGGATACGGGTATAAACTGTATGTATCCGAAGGTATTATCACTACACGAAACAGTGATCATGCATTGTATTGACCTAAACAGGGCCGTTGTAATAACCCAAACAGGGCCAACTATATCATGTAATCCCTAATAGGCATGCCTACCTATCTATCTACCCAGGGACATATGCAAACAATCAATCTTATTACATTTTCATTCGTGTTCAAGCTATGCACATCTCATATACATGGATAATGTCAATCACATGTATTCACATGAGATACTTTCAGACAATATTCTTTTATACATATAGTATAACTATTGCTTTTATCATAACCCCGTATGACTGCGTTCTCATTGCTCGTATTTATGTTCAAATATAAATCATATTTCATATATAGCAATTACTTTTTTATAATTCTTTACAATTTCATTTATTCACTAACTTTTTATACCAAAATATTTCCAACAAACAAAGCTCCTTCGCACTATTGCACAAATAGTAATCCAAATTTGAATAAAATTATTTCAAGGTGATTTGTTCTCCTAGAAGTCTAGTTTACCTATAAATTTGAATCACTCAATTTAGATGAGTGATGGCCATGTTATGGCCTAAACACTAAAGTTGTACTAAAACATACTAGAAACTACCAAAAAACAAAGCTTCACTTTGACGAATTTTCGGGGCCTAATAGGGTCCAAATTTGAATACAATTATTTGAATGAGATTTGTTCTCCTAGAAGTCTAATTTATCTATAAATTTGAATCACTCAATTTGGATGAGTGATGGTCAAGTTATACAAAACAAAAATATGGGTTTTGAAAATTTTGACAAAGATCTTACCCTAAAAACCCCCAACATTTTCTCTTATACAAACATTCTTCAATCGAGACCACAACCAACTCAAACAACCATATAACTGAAATGGCATCAACAACCATCATTATTTCAGAAAAGCAGTGCTTCAAACCTAAACATCTTCAAAAGGGTTTTAGGTTTAGTTTCATACCTTAATATTTTTTCTTTCTTCTTTCTTCTTCCTTCTTCTTCTTAATCACCAAAAACTCGATCACACGGAGCAAAATCACAACTCTTCTCTTCTTTCTCTCAACCGTAACTCCTAAGCTCTCAAACCTATGGAGAAATAAATTCCTTTACAAGACCAAATTTGGTCTTATCTCCTATTCTTTCATAAGGCCATGTTCAGGCTTGTCATTTTTTAAGTGTTTTCCATTTTTTTGCATTAAAGTCCTCTTTTCTCTTTCATTTGCTAATTTCTAATTTATCAAATATTCTACAATGGCATATAAACTTATTCTCTTATGACCCTTGAGTCCTTAATGTGACATTTTACTATTTTTACTCCTCGACTCAGATAATTATGTTTTATCATTTTTGCCTAGTAATATAAATTCTAAAATACAATTTGAACTTTTTATACCCTAAACATGTTATAAAACTCGCTAGGGTATATTTTGGGGTGTTACAGTAACCACATAAATTGAATCAATTAATTATAAATATAGCCTATTGATGTACCTCATTTCCAATATTACCAAAGCCTACAGTAGTAGAAGATAATTTTCCAAATACTTCATGAACAGCTTGGAGTAGCTCAGGGTCAATATTAACTCTAGGTCTATATTGAAATCTTGGATTAAGATAATATGCTACAAAAATGATTTAGAATTAGTATGTGATAAAAGGAAAATAATATGCATTAAAAGTGCTTATGATATCACACTACCTACGATGAAGACGATGTTTAGTGGTTTTATCCCAACGATCTGCGATGATTTTTTAACCCAATCTTTAGCTCTGAGTTCATGTAAATTTTGTTTCATTACTCGAATCAACTCATACACAAATGGCTTTGTTGGGACGATTTTGGAATCAACAATGCGAAGAACTCAGACACAAAGGCTCTCATAGATTGACACTAGGTTAGAGACCTTCTCCTAATATGCATGATTAAACATGAGTCCTTCAATCTCACGTCCAACGGTCATCTGACTAAGCTTGTGAGAAGTCCATTCATCACTAATAAATATCTTCTTCAAATCAACCCTTTTTTTAGAAGACTTGCTAGGTGTAGACCCTAAATTTTGTCCCTCAACACTCGTGATTTATCCTTCAAGGTCACACTCACCCATCATTGGGTTCTTTTAGGCTTAGTCGGTCTCGAGCCTGGGTGGCCACATGTAGTACATTGAATGCGTATGTAGTTATTGGCACCGTGCCATAGGAAGCAAGTGGGCCTCCCTGAGGTTTTAGCTCAATCGGAGTTTCTTGGAGTATGTCAATGAGGAGCACTGGGCTTGTTTCTCATCATATCTCCTCATCCGAACTCAAAATCATGCACCGTTTTTTTTTTTTGTTTTTTTTATGGACTCCTTTGTTCTCAAGGAATATTCTCGTCAAAATTTCAAAATTTTCCCAACCAGTCCTCAAAGTTATAGTTTAGGCATAATTCATTTAAGCATGTCTGAATTTTGAGCACTTGGGCTTGTTTCGATCATATCTCCCTCATTCGAACTCAAAATCATGCACCATTTCTTTTTTTTGGATTTCCTACTCATTGTTGAATTCTCTGACAAAATTTGAGAATTTTTTATCAACTTGATCAACCGGTTGGAAACCAGCTCAGCCGGTTCAGCGGATTTCAATTAAAGTTCATTATTAGAACATGTTCGAATTCGGAGCACCCGAGCTTGTTTTGGTCATATCTCCCTCATCTGAACTTGAAATCACACTCCATTTTTTTTGTTGGATTCCTTATTCTTCAAGGAACATTTTGTCAAATTTTCAAAATTTTTCTCAACCGTCTCAACAAGTTGGCATTTGGTTCAATCGGTTCTCCGAGTTAGCTTGTATGGAGCACTGATTTTGGTGGTTTTGGAGCCCAAATCCTACTTGGTTTGGGCTCATAAGCTCCATATCAATCCTAGGCATGATTTGGGTTGCTTGAAACCCACCTTGAGTCCATTTTGGATTCTTGGTGGTTAACCAAATGAGTTAATGTGGCCAACTATCAACCTCGTGAATAGAGGAGTGTTTATGGAGCTGGGGAAGTCCGAGACTGATTAGGAGAGTTCCTAAGACTGAAGGTGTGCAAAATGGAGTGAGCTCAGATGTTTATGAAGGAGAAATACAAGAAAAAAAATGTGAAGAGGAAGGGGACAAGCAAAAAAAAAGCCAAGAGGAAAAAAGGGAGGAAAGAAAAGAAAGGAAAAAATGAGGAAAGAAACGAGGAGAGATTCTCTGATCCTGCAACAAAGGGTCTCTCTAATTTCAAGGATTTCTAAAGTTTTGAGGGAATGGATGCCTGGTTTTTTAGGCAGAAAAAAAGAAAGACTAAGGGGGAGTAGTCGTGAATCCTACAGGTATGAACGTTGTATGCTTCTTCCGTTTCTTTTACGCTTGTCTTCGCTTTGATATTTGCAAATTTCATTTTAGGGCACCGCATTGTTTGGGCTGCCTCACTATTCGAGTCAAAATTGTACACCATTTGTTTTTTGACTTTACTTCTAAAAGGGAATGTTCTGAAAATTTTGAGAATCGTTTCAACCAGCTCACAATTGGGGAACCGATCAAATGGCCATTAGGTTCTGTTTTCAGGATAGGTAGTTAGGGCACTAGGCATTGTTTGGGTTAGTTCTCACTCATTCAAAGTCGGAATTGTACACTGTTTGTTTTTTTGGATTCCTTAATCTATAAGGAATGTTCTAAAAAAAATTGAGAACTGTTCTCAACCGGATCAACCGATTGGGGAACCGAATCATCCGATTCATTAGGTTATGTTGTCAGGAACAACAATTAGGGCACTAAGCATTGTTTGGGTCATTTCTCACTCATTCGGAGTCAGAATTGTACACCGTTTATTTTTTTGGATTCCTTACTCTATAAGGAATGTTCTGAAAAATTTTGAGAACTGTTCTCAACCGGATCATCCGGTTCATTAGGTTCTATTTTCAAGAACATCAGTTAGGGTACTTTGCATTGTTTGGGTCATTTCTCACTCATCCAAAGTTGGAATCATACACCGTTGCTTTTTTTAGGTTCCTTACTCTGTGAGGAATGTTCTAAAAAAAATTGATATTTTTTCTCAATTGGTTCGACCTGTTGGAAAACTGAATCAGTCAGTTGGTCGGGTTTTTTTTTTATAAGGATAGCATGATTTTAGTTTAATTGGAGCCCATGACCTTTATGAGTCAAGCCCATTCACTCCATATCAATGTACAGCTATGTTTAGGGTCTGAAATGGAATTTTAATGTGGTCCCATTTTGGATTCAAAGAGTTAGGGTCAATGCGCGTCAAAGGGTGGTTAGTTAAGCACTAGTAGTCTAGTGTTTTGTCGAGCCCGATTCTTTGAGATGAATAGACATGTTTATATTGTTGTTCAAGTGTTGTAGCATCAATGAGTGGTTAAGATGAAATGTATGGTTTCTCCTGGCTTCCTTTGCTTTTGATATATAATTTTGACAGATTGTTGTATGCCCGAAATGTGTGAATAACCTTCCCCTACTGAGCATGGCTAAGGACCACAGTACGTGTCATTTCGTATTTGCATTTATATGGCTACTTGGTATCATTTACTGATCAACCTCTTATGTCGCTGGCTAGGGACCACAAGTACGCACTCCATTGTTTTGTTTGGTTATGTTTATACATGTTAAATACCGAGTAGGCTGTGGTGATTCGGTCACGATTTAGCCCGAGCGATCATCGATCTTTGACCCATATGATCCTATATACCCAATTCATTAGTAGGCACCTGCTCGAGCCTATATGGTGCTACCAAGACTGGTACCTTCCTAATAGGTAACCTGATCCCTGAACCCAAAAATCTAGTTTTCGTGGACCCTTTTTTTTTTAATGGAGTCAATTAGGGGTTTTTGTTCTTACTTCATTTTCCCCATTTAAAAAAAAATAAAAATAAAAAGTAAGTGGCGACTCCAAAGAAAACCGTTCCTCACTTTGAACGAATTTTCCAAAGCTCAAAAATCAACTCACTTTTTTCTATTAATAACGAGTCACACCGGCACATGGATCGGGTAAGGTCCACAAATTGGCGACTCCGTTGGGGAACGAACCCAAAATCTCTGGTTTCATTAGAGGGTCAAGCTTGAACTTAAGTTGGGTATATTAGAGCACATGGTTCATTGACCCTTCGAGACATAGGACATGGGCTAATTTGGGACAGGAGTTTATTAGACAATATTCTTTTAATAGTCAGAATGGACGATCCCTGAGGAGCTGAGGTCCCTGCACAGCCGGATGAGTTTCGGCTTCACTTCATTTATCTCCTTACTGGGAGGGAGAAGATAGCACAAACTATAGATAGACCCTCATAGCATGATCAGGTCAGCATGATTATGCGCAGTCTTCAACCCCGATTTGCTAGGCATCTCATTGACTTTCCACAGACAGACTTTGGATCATTAGTTCAGGCCCTCTATGGCATTGAGGAAGGCATGGCTAGAGGATTATGGGCAGACTCTTCCCCTCCAGATTCAAAGGGGAAGAAATCAGGGACAAGGCCCAAATCATAAGATATTGGTGCTATTGGTACATCGAGCCATAGGTTTTCACGTCGGCCATAGACTCATAGACAATTTGCAGATATTCCTTACTAGATGGTACAACAGGATCAGTAAAGACCAGTTGCTCCCTATAGGCCGACATGGCCTACTTATCTACATCCCCCACCATAGCCAGTATATGCTACACGGGCACCTTAGAGACCACCTGTACAGTACCATCAGCAGTATAGAGCACCGCCTCCACCGAGGCCGACTAGCAGCCATACTTTTGGGATGCCATTGAGCTACATTTCGTAGGATCGGGTCGGGCGGGGGCTTGATTGTTTCTACTACCACCCAAACCACCACCATATCCTACCCCACCAGGATTCAAGACAGATCTTCACTGTGCCTACCATCAGAGAGCATGCCATGATACAGACAGTTGTGTGATGCTAAGACACGCCATTCAGGACTTGATTGATCAAAGTTTGGTTGATTTGGGACGCCCTATAGTGACTACAGACTCGCTCCCCATTCATAACGCTAGAGATGTACCTCCACCCACGAGTGTTGTACATTCAGTTAGGTTTTCAGGAGATGAGATATTCATGACGAGATGGGATGGAGAGGCTCCATAGCCGATCATTTTATACACAGACTTAGATTTTAGTGGATACACCTTTGGCCAGCAGATCCCTAGGCCATTCATACTTATCCCATATGAGGTTCCCAGATAAACTTCAATTTCACTCATATACTTGCAACATGTTCCGCCCATGACACCCTTCATTATGTTCCTGAAGGAGTATGGACCTGTTCACAGGGATGTTCATAGTGTTACACCTAAGTGGATGGCAAAACAAATTCTCTCCACCCGCTGATTAAGCCATTTGTCAGCAATGCCAGCCTAGAGAGTATGTTTAGAGAGAGGATGATGAGATTCTACGCCAACTGCGCACTACACAGGCTTGTATATCCATCCGAAGCCTATTGGTCTTATCCATTACTCATAGAGATGCATTGATCAGAGCACTTAGTCAGATCAGAGTTCACAATGCCACTACCCCTGAGGGGCTTATTCACTTTCTAACAGCCGACAGAACTACATACATTGCGTTTTCTGATGATGATTTACCACCCGAGGGGTTAGATCATGTTTGACCCTTATTCATTGATGTTGCTTGTTCAAGCCGTCGGGTGCCATCTGTCCTACTGGACAACGGCTTCGCCCTGAACGTCTGTCCATTAGTTACTGTCATTGCACTTGGATTTTTGCTGACTAATTTTGGGCCTTCTTCACAGACCGACAAAGCTTATGATGGGACTTAGAGGACAACTTATGGGCACACTCAATACACATGTCATGATTGGGCTAGTCAGATACCTATTTCAAGTTTTGAGGATTCAGTCATCCTTTAACCTGCTTCTTAGCCGCCCTTGGATTCATGAGGTGGGTTCTATATCATCTTCCCTACATCATAAGTTAAAGTTCATACACGAGGGGTGCATTATCATGATACAGTTTGATAGAGATGTTTTGCTCTTCTCAGTTTCAAATATATATCAGCCACGTAAGGATGACTACATTTGACCGGGGTTTACGATGAGGTTCAGTTCACAAATAGAGGCGATGACAAAGAAAGACCTAGTGCCTATGTCTTTCGATCAGCTCACCAACACTTTGGTACTTAGTATGATGAGAGGCGTGTTCTATATGCCTGGCTTGGGGTTGGGTCGCTGCCAGCAGGGGTCGCACGAGTTTACTTTTATAGTTGATCATGACATACCCTATGGGTTAGGTTACACTCCTACAGAGGACGATGCACATCACATGGCACGGCTGCACCGGGACGGGGTGATAGCTCGCATGTCTAAGGTCCATTCGATTATCCCCTCCCCTTGTAGACCTTTCAATTGGTTGACTACTTTATTAAAGGATCAGAGCATGCACCCCGCACAGGGGGTACTGATCATGCTTTAGAGATAGATGGGATCCAAGGCATCCAATAGGCCTTGGGATAGATGTGTTTGAGTTCTGAGACTATTGAGGCACCTGGTGCCATGACAGTTGCACCCCCATCACTGGGTCGGGCTAGTGTGTTCTCTATGTGTTTTCCTAAGGAGGTCCTTGACTATGACCTACCTATGGATTTAGGGGATGATACTGATGGAGTGACTCTTCCTGATACTTACATATACGAGATGGACATGATCGGCATAGGCCGTATCCTTGATGCAACCCCACGTGAGCCCCATTCTTCTTTTGACATGTTTGGAGTTTCTGCTATTGATTTTAAGGATGTGACACTTTATGATACCTGCACTAATGCGATGGACATGATCGGTACTGGCCGCATCCTTGATGCAGCCCCACCTCATCCCGCCTCGTTTTTTATGTTTGGGATTTCTATGCTAGAGATAGATGATGATGATGGACTTGTTGCTACTGATATTATTCATAATACTGTTTTTGTTGAGGGAGCATCCGACTCTATGGACCCACCTCTTTCTTTTGACACTATGTCTAGGTTTGTCACCCGCTTTGATGATATTTCTGATGGTAATAATGACATGAGTATTTTCGAGTATTCACTGTCACAAAGATTTTCTTGACATATTCACCGTGCCACCCACAAAAGACATATATATGATGTCGATGATGGGAGACATTGCATTTACCCACTAGGTGGCCAGTCAGAGTGTGATTATGATACAGAGGATAAGAAAGTTACACCCATTACTAGTAGCACAGAGTTGATAGATTTTAGGACACCAGATCAGCCCAAGGAGATAAGGATTGGCTCTTCCCTATCTCCTAATGAGAGGAATAGATTGATTGACCTGCTCAGGTCATACTTGGATGTATTTGCATGATCATATGAGGACATGCTAAGCCTTGACTCTTCTATAGTGCAGCATCACCTACCCATTCCACTACATGCTAGACCAATTAAGCAGAAATTGAGGAGACTACACCCTCGATGAAGCTCAAGGCGGTGTTAAGGAAGAAATCTGCCAAACTTAGTGTTGGCTTCTTGTCAGTGGTCGAGTATTCTGAGTGGTTGGATAATGTCGTCCCTGTTCCCAAAAAGGATGGCAAGGTTAGAGTTTGTGTAGACTTTCATGATCTGAACAAAGCCAATCCTAAGGATGATTTGCCCCTCCCACACATTGATATGTTGGTTGACAACACTGCAAGACATTCAATGTTGTCCTTCATGGATGGATTTTCTGGGTATAATCAGATTATGATGGCTCCAAAGGATATGGAAAAGACTTCATTCATTGCTGAGTGGCGTACTTACTGCTACTAGGTTATGCCATTTGGGTTGAAGAATGCAGGAGCCACTTATCATAGAGTTGTTACTACTCTATTCCATGACATGATGCACAGAGATGTCGAAGTATATGTGGATGACATGATAGTGAAGTCCCAAGACAAGGCAAATCACTTAGCAGCCTTATGGAGGTTCTTCGAGAGGATCAGACGGCTTAGGCTGAGGTTGAACCCCAAGAAGTGCACCTTGGGGGCAAATTCTGGGAAATTGCTGGGACACATTATTAGTGAGCGGGGTATAAAGCTTAATCCTGAAAAGATCAAGGCCATACTTGGCATGCCTGCCACGAGGACCGAGAAAGAGATAAGAGGCTTTCTAGGCAAATTACATTATATCAGTCGTTTCATTGCTAAACTGACAGACATATGTGAGCTTATCTTCCGTCTTCTGAGGAAGAACCAGCCTACAGTTTGGAATAATGATTGCAAGCATGCTTTTGAGAAGATTAAGGAGTGTCTCCTTTCTCCTCCAATTTTAGTGCCTCTTATACCAGGGTGCCCTTTGCTTCTGTATTTGTCAGTTTCAAACATGGCCTCAGAATGCATGCTAACTCAACTCGATGATTCAGGGAAAGAGCGAGCCATCTATCATCTAAGTAAGAGGATGCTAGTATTAGTGCATATACATTATGGATTGAAAGCACTCGTTGGTATCGTTTAGGCATTAGAGACTAAGACATTATGCGACAGAGTATTCCATAGTTTTGGTCTCATAATTGGATCCATTAAGGCATCTATTTGATAAGCTTGTTATGACCGGTAGGCTCATGAGATGTTTAGTACTGCTGATAGAGTTTGATATTCAGTATGTCACACATAAATCAATAAAGGGAAGCGTTGTTGCAGATCATCCGGCTTCTTTGCTTGTATCCGATGACAGACCAATTGATGATGATTTCCCTGATGAGCAGTTTGTTTTGACCAGTCTCGCAAGATGGCAGTTGTACTTTGACGATTGATTAGTGCTCAAAAAGTGCTATTTTGAACCCTGTTTATTGCAAGTTTTGAGCACTTTTTGTGTACTAATCAGCGTAATTAACCTGATTTTCATATTAAGGTCCCTATTATTCTACTGATCGCATTTTGTGGCTAATTTTGTAGTTTTTGCAAGCTATTTATGCCAAAATTATCGAGTCAATTCAAACACAAAGAACCCGAGTTAAACTCATCTTTGCAAATCAGATCTCAGAAGGAAAGAAGAGCAAAAAGTGAGAAATATGGAACACTGCAGGAATTTTTGCAGGGTTGCGAAATTGTAGAATTTCGTGAAGTTTAAATTTTGCAAGGTTGCTAAATCGCCTACTCTCGCTACACTGGTCCATGCCCCTACGCACCATTCACTTCTCAAATTCTACGACACCTGCTCCTACCGCCCCGCTTGAATTTTGCCTTTTGTTCTTGATTTCTTCCCATTTTGTCCTTGTAACAATTAACTGCTTTTGTTTATTTTGGTAATTTTGCTTGTCTTGGTGGCTATATAAGCCATTTGTACACACTGTAATGGGAGACTTTTTGTCTAGTGAAGAAACTTTTGGCGCAAAGAGCTCCAGATTTCCCGCTTTTCTCCTTTTCTCTCATTTTCTCTCCCTTTCTCGCCTGCCAAACACCCCTTGAGGATGACAACTCAAGGGATGGTTGGCTAAACCCCTCCATCCTTGAAGAAGAGGGCTACTAGGTAATGGGCAGGTAAAATGACTGTTCTCACATTTTTAATGCTAGCATTTATGATCATTTATGCTTCTATCTCTCACTCTAGGGTTAAATCTCTTAAATATACCCTGATTAACCTGTATTTGGCAAGCTTTTTGGGTTCAGTGGATGCTTAATGCTAGATCCACTGATATCCTAAGAATGCTTCTGGCTGGGCATCGTATTTGCAGGTTTAGGAGGTGTGTTCTCACTGTCTGGGAGCATGTATGCTCATTAAATGTCATTTTTTGAAAGGAAAAATTATAAGGGTTCAGTTTTTAAGGCCAAATGAATATCCGGTTCGGGAAATGACTATAGGTCATCCTCCCTAACGCGAGGAAAAGGACCCGAGGACCTCTCATTCACCTTAGGACCTCAAACCCAGTAGCCTAACGCTTCAAGGAGTTCTTTTTCTTATTTTATTTCATTTTATTTTCAGTCTGATAACCATTTACCTCCACTGTTTTTCAACAACACCCCAAATCCAAACTGAAATTCACCATTTTGAGTCAATTGCAAATCATTTGTGCGAAGAAAACCCATCCTTGAGTTCGACCCTAGAACCGTTATACTGCAGTTGCTTTGCTACGGCAGTAGGAATTTAGGATATAAATATTGTTGATTCCGGGTACACCTACTATGGCACGAATCAACGATGTCGTCAATCAGTCGAGATTTGGCATTAGTATCCTACTAATATCACCACAAGGTGATCATATTCCCATATCAACTAATGGATATTCTCCTCTCGATCATCATCGATCACCGAATAATATAGTTGGAGTATGAGGCTTGCATTACGTGCCCAGAGACTTCACGATCTTAGAGTTAGACGCTTAGAGATCCACGGATTCCAACTTGGTTATTCAGCAGACTCAGGGTATTTGGAGGACTCGAGATGAGAAGATGAAGCCCTACCATGCTTACTTGGATTTTTTGGTTGATAGGTTTGATGAGTTGAGATATATACATATGCCTAGAGTAGAGAATCAATTTGCTGATGTATTAGCCGCCTTGGCTTCTGTAATTGAGATTCCTACGGGAGTGTCTGTGCGACCATTGTTGATCGAGACTAGGTCTGCACCATCTTATCGTTGTTTGATTAGAGATGTTGAGGATCAAGATGAGCTACCCTGGTACCAAGATATTTATCAGTTTCTATCATGTGGCGCTTACCCAAATTCAGCCTCGGCCAAGGATAGGAGAGCATTGAGAGCCGCCAGATTTGTTGTTTGTGGGGATGCACTGTATAGGAGATCGCCCGATGGCCTGTTGTTATTATGTCTAAACCATGCCTCTGTAAATCGAGTGATGAGAGAGGTTCATGTAGGAGTCTATGGCCCACATGGAGTTCATTTGGCACAGAAATCATGAGGACCGGATACTTTTGTTGACCATGGAGATAGATTAAGCTGCGCTTGTATAGAGATGTCCAGAGTGTCGATGCACTCCAGACACATGATACACGTACACCTTCTAAGTTGCATGCACTCACATCCCCTCGTCATTTTCGCATGGGGTATTGATATTATTGGGAAGATCTCGCCCAAGTCTTCAACGGGCATGAGTACATTTTAGCTGCATTGACTATTTCACCAAGTGGGCAGGAAGTCGCCTCATGTTAGATTACGAGCCGTGGTGGCCAAATTCATCATATCGCACATTATCTGCCGATATGGGGTCCCTCACGAGCTGATTTCTTATAGAGGGGTGCATTTCAAGGGCTAGGTGGACACGTTGATTCAGGAGTATGTCATTCACATCACTAATATCCTCTCTTCGCATGGTGTCATGCACTAATGGGGCGCTGGAGGTCGCGAATAAGAATATCAAGAGGATTTGGAGAAAGATGGTCGACTTCTCCAAATCGTCGAGAAGCTCCTTCGTGATTGTGGCCTTATCGTACATCTTTCGCATTTACCAAAGCCACCCCATACCCTTGGTGGCGATGAAAATGGCGTGCCACCTGCTGAGATCGAGATGGGATCTTTGAGAGTAGCACTGTGAGCAAATAGATATTCGAGGCCGAGCGGTCCATTCTCGTTTATGATCACTTAGCTTTTGGATGAGAGGTGAGATTGAGGGTAAAGCAGATCATGTCTGCACCTATCGTGAGGAAGACGACCGATGCATTCAGAAAAATGGTCAAGCCCAAGAAGTTTTAAAAGCATCTAGTCTCTTGAAAAGTCCAGGATCGATTGGTAACCCTAGAGGCAAGTTTGTAATCGACTTAGAGTGGGTCAAATATTCGAGAGATTTGACCGAGAGGAGCGTACTCAAGCTGGATGCACTCCAGACGTAAATCGGTTTGGCGCAGCTAGTCAACGTGGATTAGCTGAAGAAGTTTTATGAGTGAGATCATGGTCAGGGGATGGGTGGCCATCACTTCGAGTAGCCATATTCCCTATTGCACACCCATACATTGATATATCCTATTGATAACCCTTTGAGCCTCACGTAATTTATTATGGCCTTTTTTTATTCATTGAGCTTTGCATACCTTTTCGATCTAGGGTCAGTCCGCCTCGCTGTATTTATTAATTGGATATGTGAGCAATGTGAGCATCAGGTCATTCTTCGTCATTCTTCTCGTGATCATTACATGTTTCTTTTCTTCTCCATTTGCATCTTCACTTTGCTTGCCTTTTGAGTTTTGTTTCTATCATCTTGTTTCTTTTCACTTTATTTTCCCTTGTACGATGACGCCTATGTCCCGAGCTGGGCTGTGTTAGGTCAGGTCACACCCTCCATTCTTCCTTAAGGTTCACCCAAGAGTCTTAGCTCGAGGGACCATTCGGTTTGGGATTTAAGGTTCATTGGTTAGACTGTGCTAGTGTGGCATTCATCTTTCTTTGTTGGTTGTTCGGCGCAAAAAAAAAAACAAAAAACAAAAAAAAAAGGAAAAAAAGAATGAAGAAAAAGAAAAGAAAAGAGTTACGCTCATTCGATATTCACTTCATTAGTATTTGGGATTAGCATGGTTTTCCAGTGATATTATGGCTTGATCATTAGAGGTCATTTTGGATTGAGGAACTTATTTTTCTTCTGAAAGGCAGGTGAGAGCATTGTATGATCCTTTTCTCCATGGATCCGGGAGACATATTGGGATGTTTTGTGGCTCGTTTCTTCAGACCAGTCCCTTGGTCGTTATCCATATCACCATTCCCATCTTATGGTGACTTGCCTCGATTTGGCATCCTCGGGATGAGTGGTTCGTTATCATCACTCATTTCTACACTTGTGTCCCACCTTGTTTCCCTACTTTCTTCTACATCCCTTTTCATTTTCTTATATCTTCATCGATCGTCGTCTCGCTTGATGAATGACGTGTCTTTTGGTGTACATCACCTGTTGCTTAGCATTGTTTACTTATGTGTTGGTCGAGTCGCTTTGCTCACATGATTCTCTGACATTTGGCATTACACATAGGGTTTGGCATTATTTATCAGTATTTGGGCCTTTTGCTTCTACTCACTCATTCACCTTTTAACCTCGGGCCTACATTACGGTCCGAGTCAGAAGACCACCCCGAGGCCATAGATTCGTGGTTTGCTTCAACGCCGCTTTATATGGATGTGTTCCGGTTTATTGATTGAGTACGGAAATGTCACTGTGTCTCTCGTTTTAGGGAATATCGAGGGTTACATATTGCTCTTCCATTCGCTTGCTCGCTCAGTCCATGATCAGACGCTGCATGATACAAAAGAGTCGGGACCATTGATGGCGCCTTAGCTTGATGCTTTGACACGCCTGCCACCGAGGCATACCCCCATTCTGCATGCCGGGGCTTTAGATCTTACACATGTACATAGCAAATTGCTTCGCCTAAAGTCGCTTTGGGCATCGTAGTTTGAGTAAGCCCCATATTCAGCTTGGTTTCTTCATACAATAAAGCACTTTTGAGAGCTGACTGGGGATCAGATTCACGGTATTCATTGACCTAGCAGGGATGTGCATACTGGGGCATTCCCCCATTCATTGTCATGTTCGCTCGCGCAAACGGTTGTGTTTTCAATGATGTATTTCAGGTTTCCATCGAGATATTTGAGTTTCATATGTACACAGGCATCCCCTATCGCTTGTTGGTGGATATTGGATGTTATGGATTAGTGAGGAGGGCTTTTCCTCAGGAATGAATGTTTGTAATATTTCAAGCTTTGTGACTTTGACTTTATGTGCAGTGATGGGTTTCTGGCATGGTATTGATGCTCTGGGATCGAGGCATAGCCTTCTTTGCGCCTTCGACACGCTCAATCACTTTTTTGTTTCTGGTTCTCCGTCATCAGGTTCTCGATTCAATCCCTTCTTTTTGTTTCCTGAAGTTCTCTCGCATCGTGCCCAAATTCAATCCTTCTTTGTTTCGGCTCTCCGACATCGCACTCAATTCAATCCTTCTTGGGGGTTCTCTAGCATCATGCCCAGATTCGATCCCTTTTTTTTTATTCGGGTTCTTTAGCATCGCGCCCGGATTCGATCCCTTCATTTTGGGCCCTCCCGGCACGTGTCCGATTCAATCCCTTCTTTGTTTTGGTTCTCCTAAGATCGTATGCCGATTTGATCCCTTCTTTGTTTCCCCTGCTCCCGACGCTGTGCCCGCATTCGATTCATTCTTTTGTTTTCGTTCTTCGCATCATGCCTCGATTCGATCCCTTCTTTGTTTTGGGGTTCTCCGCATTATGCCCAGATTCAATCCTCTTTGTTTCAGTTATCCAACATCGCACTGATCTGATCCCTTCTTTGCTTCGAAGCCCGACATCGCGTCTGTGATTCGATCCTCTTTTTATTTCTGGGTCCTCCAACAACGTATTCAGATATTTAATCCCTTCTTTGTTCTGTAATCATCGTGCCGTGATTCGATCCTCTTTGTTTTGGGCTCCTCCAAGATCGTACTCTGGATTTCCTATCTTCACCGGCACGTGTCCGACCTCATCTTCCAAAGATCATGCCTCGAATTTCATTATCTTTTCCAGTATCGTGTTCAAATTTCCCTATCTTCACCGACATCATGTCTAGATCACTCATCTTCCTAAGCATCGTGCTCTAGTTTCTCTTAGTCCTTCAATCGTGGCGACTCAGTTCTGTTAGCCTTCGGTACTAGGTAAGGGAACAAAATTGTTGGTCATCTAGGTTCTTCACTAGAGTTCATTTCACTCTTGCATCGCTTGCACTTCGCACCCACGATTCACTCGTTCATTCACTCTACTGAAGAGAGGCATATTTGTAGACCCTCAATTTTTTCCCTCAACACTTGCATTAATCCTTTAGGTGTCACACTCACCCATCGTTCTCATATGGCACCGTTAGGGTCCTTTTAGGCTTAGTCGGTCTTCGAGCCTCAGGTGGGCTTGTATGTGGTACTGAGTGTGTATGTAGTTATTGGAATCGTGCCATAGGAAGCAAGTGGGGCCTTCCGAGGTTTTAACTCAATCGAAGTTTATTGGAGTATGTCGAAAGATGAGCACTTTAGCTTGTTTCAGTCATATCTCCCTCATCCGAACTCGAAATCGTGCACCTTTTTTTTTTTTTTTTTTTTTTATGGATTCCTTGTTCTCTAAGGAATATTCTGTCAAAATTTCAAAAATTTTCCCAACCAGTCCTCAAAGTTTCAGTTTAGTCATAATTCAATGAAGCATGTCTGAATTCGGAGCACTTAGGCTTGTTTCGACATATCTCCCTCATCCGAACTCGAAATCATGCACCGCTATGGATTCCTACCATTTGGAGGATCTGTCTGTGCGAAATTAAGAATTTTTTATCAATCAGATTGACCCGTTGGGAAACGACTCAGCCGGTTCGGTGGATTTCAATTAAAGTTCATTATTGGAGTAGGTTCGAATTCGAAGCACCATAACTTGTTTTGGTCATATCTCCCTCATTTGAACTCATAATCACACTCCGTTTTTTTTTTTTTTTTTTTTTTTTTTGGATTTCTTATTCTTCAAGGAACATTCTGTCAAATTTTCAAAAATTTTCTCAGCCACCTCGACCGGTTAGCATCCGGGCCTCAATCGGTTCTTCGAGTCAATTTTGTATGTGGAGCACTAATTTTGGTGGTTTTGGAGCCCAAATCCTACTTGGTTTCAGCCCATAAGCTCCATATCAGTCCTAGGCACGATTTGGGTCCAGTTATGGGCCATTTTGTGGGTTGCTTGCAACCCATCTTAAGTCCATTTTGGATTCTTTGTGGTTAAGCAAATGAGTTAATGTGGCCATTCCTAACTCCTGTAGAAATAAAGGAGGCTGATGAGTCGGAAGTCCGAGACTCAATGGGGAGTTCCTGGACTAAAGGTGTGCAAATGAGTGAGCTCAAATGTTTATGAAGGAGAAATACAAGCAAAAACAGAAGAGGAAGGGGACAAAGAAACCAAGAGGAAAAAAGGGAGAGAAGAAAAGAAAGGAAAAATAAGGAAAAAGAAAAGGATGAGAGATTCTCTAGATCCACGTAGGAGTGGTCTCTCTCATTTTGAAGGGGATTTCCTAAAGTTTTGAGGGAGTGGATAGCTGGTTTTGGAGGCAGAAAAGAAGGAAGACAAAGGGGGAGTAGTCGTGAATCCTATAGATATGAACGTTGTATGCTTCTCCTGTTTCTTTTGCTCTTGTCTTTGCATTTGATGTTTGCAGCCTCGTTTTAGGGCACTAGGCATTATTTGGGCCGCTTCACCATTCAAGTCGGACTGTACATCGTTTGTTTTGTTGGATTCCTTACTCTGTAAGAAATGCTCTGACAAATTTTGAGAAATTTTCTCAACTAGCTCAACCTGTAACGCCTTGAAAATCCCCTAACAGTTTTATAACATGTTCAGGATGTAAAATAAATTAAATTATATTTGTTTCGGAGTTTAAATAACTAAAAACGAAAAACGATAAAACCTGGTAATTTACAGAGCCAAATAAATTTGGTAAAAGGTCAAATGAGGACCTAGGGGTCATAAATGGTAAATGGAATAAAAGATAAACGAATGAAACAATGAATGAATTGAAATGAAGCTTTAAAGTGAGAAAATGAGAAAAATGGGAATCAAGTGTGTAGCCAAACGCTTAGTGCAGATTTGATTAAAGACCAAATATTGGTCTCGAGAGGCATTTTGCACATTTAGCAAAAAGAAGGAGAGAAAGTGCTAGGGATTTTTTATGAGAGAGGGGAGGAAGATTATAGTCTTTGCTCCATGAAATCAAGGATTGGGTGACTAAGAGGAAGAAGGAAGATTGGTGTTGAAGAATCAAAGATTTAAAGGTAAGGAATCAAACCCTAACTTTCCTTAATGTTGTGTTTGGGTTTAGAAAGAACCCTAAGTTGGTATAAAAATGATGTTGATTGTTTATTTCAGTTTTGGGGGTTGCTCTAAGTTGTTATATGGTTGTTTGGATTGGTGTCAGCACTTTTCAGATAAAGGAAATGTCAGGGTTTTTGTGGAGAGATGATGTCAAAATTTTCTAAAACTCATGTTTTTACTAATATAACTCGTCAACACACATCCAAATTGAGTGATTTAAATTTTTAGGTAAACAAAACTTCTAGGAGAACAAATCTCCTTGAATAAGTGTATCCAAATTTGGACCCCATTAGACCCAGAAATTCATCAAATTGAGGCTCTGTTTTCAGGTCAATTCTAGTTCAAATCTGATACAGTTTTGGTGTTTCGGAACAGTTTTGGTATTTAGGCTATAAGTTAAGTTTTACTCATCCAAATTGAGAAATTCAAAATTATGGGTAAACTAGACTTCTAGGAGAACAAATCTCTCTAAATAAGTGTATCCAAATTTGGACCCCATTAGACCGAGAAATTCGTCTAAAGGGAGACTTGTTTTTGGGAAAATTCTAATTTTGTGTTGAAAATAGAAAAGTCTCGGATGTTTAGGACACATTTGGAGCTTCGGTGCTC
This sequence comes from Tetrastigma voinierianum, assembly GCA_016808115.1. Lineage (NCBI taxonomy): Eukaryota > Viridiplantae > Streptophyta > Magnoliopsida > Vitales > Vitaceae > Tetrastigma > Tetrastigma voinierianum. Next base: position 162,691 of record JAEQBH010003947.1, read on the forward strand.
CGAATTGGATGATTCCAATTTCTGAATAAAATATATTTATAAAGGAACAATGGACTTGAAGGAAGTTGGTAAAATATGACTTATTTGTTCCAAAAAAATTTACAAGCGATAAAAGGTTTGTATAAAACAACCTCAACTAGAAACCTAAATAATCCAACTCGATGATTGTTAATTGCATCGAATAGGGTCAATAAGAGGAAAGCCCGAATTGATCGAGATTCTGAGGATTGGAATCAAGTGCAACAAGATTTTTGGTTTGTTCTTCGACTCTCTCTTTTGTTTCCATTTTGGAGTTTGTTCTCCATTCAATCTCTTATTATTTCAAGTTTTACGATCATTGTTCTATTATCGAAATGATTTTCAATAAACTGCAAATTGAAATGTTTTAATTGATTTGAGGCAATTAATTTTGAAATGATTTGCATATGAAAATAGCATGAGTATTGAAAAATGAATTATTTGTATATAGATGTATATATTATATTGTATTTTGCTATGAATGATTTAAATGCCCTTAATAGAATGTTAACCGTTAAATTCGGCTAAAGATACTATATCAATAAGGGCCACCAGCGATTATGGAACTAACATAATGATGTGTCACCTGAACCCAGCCCAAATGACAAGACAAGAGTGTTCACGAATTGATTTTAATAACCAAATAACAAATTCTAACTGACCAGCCAGAATGTGTTATAAAACAAAATGGTTTTTATACCGGCTTGTAGCCCAACGAAACCGTGTCGGTGATTCCGTTATCCTATGCACCGAAAGCATAGGTTAAATTCTTTTAAGGGCAAATTTAAATGATAAGAAAATTGTGAAATGCATAATTTGTGTTTTGAATGATTTATTGCATATGAAAGTGTATAATTGGAATGATCAATGAGTCGTAAATGAATATATATGAAATAAATATACGTATTGTATTTGCATTGATCATTCAAAAAGATTCAAAAGCATGGTTTAAAAAAATTGCATGATTTGTATTAAACTGAAATGGAAGAGAGAACTATATAGAACTACTACATGAAAATTTAGCGCTGCGGTTTATCATCACGCAGGTATCGAGAGAACAGGTACAAAGGCAACGACCGCTAAGATTCAGAGTCATCGTCAAAGCCACACAAAGGATAAGTAAAGCTCAATCATATGCATATATGAATTTAATTTGACTATTTTTGTATTGAAACTATAATTCGAAAAGTGAACTTTGATTTTGTTTTGCAAATGTTTTTTATAATAAAAAAGGCTAATAATTTTTATATTGTATCATGTGGGAATGGACCAAATGGGCATGAAATGCCACAACGAATGAAAAAAGAGTTTTGTGATCAAATGGTGGGCCCCCTTTATGTTAAAGTGGTATTTACGTATATATATTTTCAATGAGTATTTGAAATGTGTTTGGAAAAGTAATTGTATTTGGATTATTCGAAATGATTCAAAAAAAAATGAAGAGTGAGGACCGTGTCCTTGGGTCCGGGTTCATCCTCCAGGTCGGGTCGAGTACGGCGGCGTGGGTTGTCACAAAACCGATTGGGGAACCGGATCAACCGGTTCATTAGGTTTTGTTTTCAAGAACAGCAATTAGGGCACTAGGCATTGTTTGGGTCAATTCTCACTCATTCAGAGTCGGAATTGTACATCGTTTGTTTTTTTGGATTCCTTACTTTGTAAGGAATGTTTTGAAACATTTTGAGAATTGCTCTTAACCAGATCAACCAATTGGGGAACCGGATCAGCTTGTTCATTAGGTTCTGTTTTCAAGAACATCAATTAGGACACTAGGCATTGTTTTGGTTAGTTCTCACTCATTCGGAGTTAGAATTGTACATTGTTTGTTTTGTTGGATTCCTTACTCTGAAAGGAATGTTCTAAAAAATTTTGAAAATTGTTCACAACCAGATAAACTGGTTGGAGAACCGGATCAACCGATTCATTAGGTTCTGTTTTCAGGAACAACAGTAAGGGTACTTTGTACTGTGGCCGCTCACCATCCGGTTGGAATCATACACCGTTGTTTTTTTTGGGTTCCTTACTCTGTGAGGAACGTTCTAACAAAATTTTATATTTTTTCTCAATCAGTTCAACCAGTTGGGAAACTAAATCAACTAGTTTGTCGGGGTTTTTTTTTTTTTAGGGATAGCATGATTTTAGTTTAATTGGAGCCCATGACCTTTGTGAGTCAAGCCCATTCACTCTAGATCAATGTATAACTATGTTTAGGGTCTGAAATGGGGTTTAGTTCAGGTTAATGTGGTCCCATTTTGGATTCATAAGAGTTAGGGTCAATGCGGGTCAAATGGTGGTTAGTTAAGCACAAGTAGTGTAATACCCCAAATTATACCGATGCTTTATACTCACGCTAGGTATAATAAAAGAATGATATTTTTTCTAATAAAATAATGCTAAAAAATAAAACAATCAAACCCGAATTAATATAAAAGCCAAGGATAAATTAGTAATTTGTCAATTATGACCCAAGTGACATAAGTTAAGAAGCTTATATGATAAAGTCGAAATATGTTAAATTAGCCAGACATGAATCTAAATAAAAGGACTTAAATGCAAGAATAGAAAAAGAATGAAAAGGGCCAGCCCAACATGGCCTTAACTCCAATGGATAAGACCAAACAATTGGTCTTAGAATTAAAAACTAGGCTGATAAAGAAAGTTAAAAGAGAGAGAGAAGAGGAGAAGGTATGAAAGAAAATAAGAGAAAAGCAAAGTATGGAATTTGTATGGAACTTGTTAGGATTTGTATGGGATACTGCTCGAGGTTTAGAATACCTCTTTTTGTGTAGAATCCTTGTTTGAAATAAATCTTTAAGGTATGGATATTTGATGGAATGGTTGTTTGGTTTGGTTGTGGTCCTCAATGGATGAAAATTTTATATAGAGAAAATGTTGGGTTTTAGGGGAGATGCTGTCCATTTTTTTTAAACTCATATTTTTGTTTTGGCCATAAATTGGTCATCACTCATCCAAATTGAGTGATTCAAAATTCTAGGTAAACTAGACTTCTAGGAGAACAAATCTCCCTTAAATAATTGTATCCAAATTCTGTCTCATTTGACCCAAAAAAAAAAAAAATTTAAATGAGGCCTGCTTTCTCGGTCAATCTTCGTTCGCTTCGATACGCTGGTTTCGAAACAGTTTTGGTATCTAGGCCATAAGTTGAGTTTCACTCATCCAAATTGATTAATTCAAATTTTTGTGTAAACTAAACTTCTAGAAAAAAAAATCTCCCTTAAATAAGTGTATCCAAATTTGGACCCCATTGGACCCAAAAAATTCATCAAAGTAAGGAAACAATTCTATCCTTAAAATCTGTCTTAGAACAGTCCCCTGAACTTAAGTAATTCTGATTGTTTAAATCATAACTTGAGTTATACTGGTCCAAATGAGGTGATTCAAATTTTTGTACAAAATAGACATCTGGGAGAACAACTTTCATGAAGAAATTATGGTCAAATTATGTCTATATCATTCCCATAAAATTTTCAAATATAGGACACAATTCCATATTCTGATCCTAGAAATTGTCCAAGAGCAGTTCGGAATGTTTAGACCATATATTCCAAATTAAAAGTCCAAATGACATGATGTTTGAACCATAAGAAACTTAAGACATAGGGGTATATTGAGTTAGAAGATCACTTTCTAGCAATCCTGTTTACAGGGTTAAAATTGTAGTCGAAAATGGACTTAGGAACTGCCTCGAAATGTTCAGGCTGAATTGGTTATGGAAACTGAAGTTGTATAAATGTTATATAAATGTATTGTTATAATGAAATAATGCATCATAATAAGATGATCATGATAACATGTGTTATGAAAGCTAAAGAGAATACACGTATAATTTTGTTATATGAAAAAATACAGTTAAATGTTTATAAGAGATTATTTGATAATGAATGTCTCATAAGTATACACGATATCAGTAGTTATTCATGTATATGAGATATCTTTTTCTGATACCTAAAAGATTGTTGAGAAACATAATAAAATCGATTGCCTGCTTATGATTGGGTAGTTGGATAGGTAGGCATGCCTATAGGGGATACAATTGTCGCAAAGATACACTTTATGTGATATCGAGGCCCCTTTGTCAATGACATGTATCTCGTTTGCATCATTATAAATGGGCCTCATTTAATAACAGATAGAAATTCAACGCCTGGCTAAAGGATAGTACCTTCGGCATACAAAATCTCTTCCCATATCCACTTCTAAGGTATATGCAGACATGAAACATAAAAGCAAATGACAAGAATATGCAAATGATTTGAATATGATAAATGACATTATATGACATGATATGAGAAGCATAACACTGCTATGTGATGACAAGTATACTGTGACAAGAACAAGAAACGAAATGTATATGAACAATGACAAGAATACGGCGATGTATAAGCATGTGTAAATTACATGTATAGAATATGCATAAGCATTGGTATAAGTCTATGATGTGTTAAATATATATGCATGTGTCTAAAGTGTGATGATCCTTATTAGTGGGTCGCCCACGCAAAGATTTATTCCATTGCTCTATAAAGCTTTGGGCATTGTTGCTTTCATCCGCAGAGACACAAGCATGAACTGCTCGGACAATCCGCAGATTAGCAAGAAAGGTCAACACACATGAAACATCAAGACCTCTATGATCTATTTTGTATATGTATTTGTTTTTGTAAACAATGTAAAATTTTTATATGATGAACACTCTCATTTATAGAGTTTGAATATATTTTGTAATCCACTGCTACGTAATATATTTTAAGTTAAATGTTTAACAATATATGAATGAACAAGTTTATAGTAAACAAGAATAAAAATAAAAATAAAAAGACACTTCTAGCCCGACACTGCGCCGAGTCAGCATCACAAGTTGGTGGTATCAAAGCCTATGTTTAGGCGTTTCTAGAAAAGCCAAGGTTTAGGCGGCTCTGGAATAGAGTATGTGATAGAAAAGAATGTGTTTAGTAATGTGTTGGCCTGATGTGGATGTCCTTGTGTTTTGTATAGATGGATCGTCCTCCGAATTTAGCTAAAGAAGCAGCTAAGAGTGTTAACCGAAGAGATCAAGGGTTACCCGCTTCGGATCCTTCTGAAACTATTAGAAGTGACAAGACACTTCAAATGAGCCAAAATGAAGCTTCTTACTTCAAGGATACTCCTGGACATGGCCTCAGGTATTAGGAAGAGCTGACAGACCACACTCCGATATGACAAGATAAGAAGACATAACAGGAATTCCAATGGGTCAGCCACGAGAGTCCGACAAAGCCGATGATGGTCGGGTGCCGTGAAAGAATGGGCCGGGAGGAGTGAGATGCCCTCCCCGATCAAAGAGGACATGTGCGCTCTATTGTGCGGCAAAGGTTATGATTGAGTAAGCTAGTGTTGAGGAGTCCAAGGCTTCTAGATCCCATACCATGGGAGTTTTTCGTCCAAGAGTTCAAGGCCAAATATGTCTCCGATATGTATAGGGAGACTAAGTGGAAGCAGTTCCTAAATTTGAAAGAAAGGAACTTATCAGTGGTAGAATATGAGAAAGAGCTCATCCATCTTAAAGGCACGCACTGGACCGCCCTCACCGAGGCATTTCTCGTGAAGAGGTTTGAGGATGGACTAAATGAGTCCATAAAGATATCTGGCGCCGCACAAAGATCAGCAAGTAAATTTCTATCAGTTGGTTCAAGCGGCAATGAAAGTGGAGAAATATGAGGCAAGCAGTAGAGAAAGATTTCAAAAGAGGAAGCTTTCTATAGGAGCTTCTTCCTCCTCTAGTAAAAGAGCCAGAGAGTCCTAAACTGAGTCAGTACATAGTTCTACCACAAGGGGAAGAAGACAAGGAAATACAGTAGTACTTAGAATTGGTAGAGGTGCTTTAGCAGGACCAGGAGAAACTCCAAAGTGCCCTCATTGCCATCAACAGCATTTGGGAGTTTGCAAATTGTTGACATGAGGGTGCTTCAGATGTGGAAGCACTGGACATTTTATGGAAAATTGTTCCAAAGAGTCAAGGGACAATAGGAATCCTCAGAGTCACAGCAGAGGGAGGTCCGCGGCACCACTGTTGACTCGAGATAGAGGTAGAGGTCGAGGGGGTCAAAGCCAGCATAGAAGACGAGGAGGCATAGTGTCAAAGACAGTAGATCATCCTATGCCTTCAGCACCAGCACGAGCATATGCTATGAAGGCTCATGGGGACCAGGATGCACCAAAAGTAATTGCTGGTGTAATATCTCTTTATGGTATTGAAATGCATGCATTAATAGACCTTGGATCTACTCATTCATACGTATGCATTGAGCATGTGTTCAATAAGATGACAGCAGTGGAGTAGCTATCATATGATATGCATGTAGCCAGTCCTTTAGGGCATAGTGTCAATGTGAATAGAGGGTATAAGAATTGCCCTATAATTATTCATGATATGGAATTTCTACTGATTTGATTGCTCTACCATTTCGTGAATTTGATTTGATTTTAGGAATGGATTGGTTGTCTAAACACCAGGCTATAATTGATTGTGATAAAAAGACAGTAGTGCTTAGATGTTCTAATCAGTTTGAAGTGATATTACATGGTGTTTGGTCTGGCCCAATGTCCAATGTGATTTCAGCTATGCAAGCCCGACGATTGCTGAGAAAAGGATGTGAGGCCTTTTTGTCTTTGGTGCTTGACTCTAAAAGAGGTCAAATAGAATTGGAAAATATTCTGGTTGTGAAAGATTTTCCATATGTGTTCCCTGAAGAGTTACCTGGTATATTCCACCTGAAAGAGAAGTGGATTTATCTATTGAGATTTTACCGAGAATACTCTACTTCTGTGGCACCACATGATGGCTCCAACCGGTTGAAAGTATTAAAGATTCAACTACAAGAGCTTCTTGATAATGGGTTTATCTAACCCAGTGTTTCTCCCTAGGGTGCAACTGTTTTGTTCGTGAAAAAGAAAGATGGCAACCTACAGATGTGCATTGATTATCGGCAAATCAATAAGGTGACAATGAAAAACAAATACCCATTTCCGAGAATTGAAGATCTCTTTGATCAGTTAAAAGGAGCAGGTATCTTTTTAAAGATAGACCTGCGATCAGGGTACTATCAGCTAAGAGTGAAAGATGTCGAGCAAAGTTTAAGACGTGATTCAACTCGGGAGCATGGCCATTATGAGTTCTTGGTAATGCTTTGGCCTTGGGTTGACTAATGCACCAAAGAATATCTGATGGATTTGATGAATTAGGTGTTTCGACCCTATTTAGATCGCTTGTCGTGGTCTCTTATTGATAATATATTAGTATATTCCAGAGATGAGCAGTATATTGAGCAACATTTGAAAATAGTTCTACACTTTTGAGAGAGAAGAAGTTGTATGGCTGATAAATGTGATTTTTGGCTAAAGGAACTTTCATTCCTAGGCCATATTGTGTCTACTAAGGGTATAAGAGTTGACCCTGCTAAGATTGAAGCTAAGGTGAATTGGAAACCGCCCTGAAGTGTTACCGAAGTGAAAAGTGTCTTGGGCCTAGCAGGATATTATAGAAGATTTGTGGAGGGATTTCTTCGTTATAGCTTTCTTCCATCACTCAAATTACTCAGAAATGAGCAAAGTTTCGATGATGCATAAATGTCAAGATAGTTTCGATAAATGAAAGAAATGGCTGCCAAGCACTATTGATGCAAATAACGGTAAATTGAATCCAGCTTGTGGTGTTAATGCAAGATGATAAAGTTGTAGCAAATTTCATTCGTACGCTTGAAGCCACATGAATGTAATTATCCTACACATGATTCGAATCATCATCATAAGATTTTCTTTGAAGATATGGCGATATCTAATATATGGTGAAAATGCAGAATTTATACAGATCATAAAAGTCTCAAATATATGTTAACGCAGAAGGAGCTTAATTTGAGACAACGGAGGTGGTTGGAGTTGTTCAAAGATTATGACTGCATAATAGACTACCATCCTGGAAAACCTAATGTGGTAGCAACTGCCTTAAGTAGAAAGGTAATGGCAGCTTTGTTAATACAATGCAGTGAATGGAGAATAGTATCTGATGAAGCTATATTAGCTCAATTAAAAGCGCAACTTGTTTTAAAGCAAATGATTATAGATGCTCTAAAATGATGAAGAGATGCAGAAAAGTACACCGTCACGATGGTGATAAGATTGAGTTTTCAAGAAAAGAAAATGGAAGTTTGTATTTCCGCATTAGATTATGTGTGTGCCAATCGATAATGAGAGTTGAAGAAAAGCTGGATATGAAGCTTTCATAATACTTGTGATTACCATGCATCCTATAGGTACCGTGGATGTATCAGATTTGAAACAAAGATTAGTGAGAGGAAATGAAAAGCAGATGTGACAGCACGCTTTCTAAATGTTTGACGTGTCAAGAAGTCGCTTCTAACACTGTCTAAACAAGTCCGTTGAATCCCCCTTCCACCCTCAATGGAAGTGGGATAACATTACCATGGATTTTGTGTCGAAGCTCTTCCCTTCATGCAACAAAACATGACTCAACTGGGTGATTGTTGATAGGCTCACAAAGTCGCCCATTTATACCAAATAAAGACGATCATTCTATGGATCGACTAGCCGAGTTATATGTAGATGGTGATTGTGCGATTGCATGGTGTGTCGTTGTTCATTGTGTTGAATAGAGATCCGCTGATTTATATCGAGGTTCTTGGGGAAGGAATTGGCGCTAGCCTTGGGAACTCGCTAATTTCAGCGACAAGATTCCATCCGCAGATGTAATGGATCAGTCCAGAGGTCGATTCACGCTCAAAGATATGCTTCGGGATGTGTAATGGAATTTACTAGAAGTCAGCAAGTATATTCCATTGATAGAATTTTCCTATAACAACAAAGACAATCAAGCATGGCATGGTACCATATGAGGCTTTATACGGCCAGAGATGTAGAACTCCTATGTGTTGGATAGAATTGAATGAAGTGATTGGTCCAAACATAGTAAAAGATATAGAAGCGAAAGTTCAGGTTATTCGGCAAAGGTTAAAGGCTTCCAGTGATCGACAAAAGTCATATGCCGGTTTGAAAAGGAAACACATTGAATACGAAGTGGGTGATAAAGTATTCCTAAAGGTATCTCCATGGAGGAAGGTGCGAGATTGGGAAGAAAGGGAAGCCGAACCGAGGTTCATTGGCCCATATGAGGTTTTGGAGAGAATCTAACAAAAGGGCGTATCGGGCCTGGCACTCCCTCTAGAGCTAACCAAGTTGCATGATGTGTTTCATGTCTATAAGCCTGTAAATACCGCTCGATGAATCGCATATCCTGACAATACACGAAGTACAAGTGCAATAGGATTTCTCCTATGATGAAGAGCCAAAGGCTATTATGGCTCGTGAAGTGAATCAATTGTGGAATAAACAAGTCCCTCTGGTAAAGGAGCTTTGGCAACACCATGGCAGGGAAGAAGCTACTTGGGAGCCAGAAGCAACTACGAGAGCGCAGTATCCGCAACTCTTCAATTCAAGAATGAATTTCGAGGACGAAATTCTTTTAAGAGAGGGAGAGTTGTAATACCCCAAATTATACCATGACATTTTTATATCTTGTTTAGGGTATAATAAAAGTAAATGTATATTTTTTCGGAATAAAATAATGCTAAAAAAATAAAATAAGCAAAACCCGGAATTAATACAAAAGCTAAGGATAAATTAGTAATTTGTCAAGTAAGGACCCAAGTGACATAACTTAAGAAGCTTATATGATAAAGTGGAAATATGTTAAATTAGACAGACATAGAATCTAAATAAAAGTGACTTAAATGCAAGAATAGAAAAAGAATGAAAAGGGGCTTTGGCCCAACACGTTTTTAACTCCTAATCGATAAGACCAAACACCTATTTTAATCGTGTAAACCTAGGGCTGACAAAGAAAGAAAAGAGAGAGAGTAAGAGGAGAAGTAAGAAAATAAGAGAAAAGCAAAGTATGGAATTTGTATGGAACTTGTTAGGATTTTATGGATACTTGCTCGAGGTTTAGAATACCTCGTGTAGAATCCTTGTTTGAAATAAATCTTAAGGTATGGATATTTGATGGAATGGTTGTTTGGTCGATGTTATTCTCAATGGATGAAAATTTTGTATAGAGAAAATGTTGGGTTTTAGGAGATGTTGTCCATTTTAAACTCATATTTTTGTTAAGCATAAATTGGTCATCACTATCCAAATTACATCTAAAATTTAGATAAACTAGACTTCTAGGAGAACAAATTCTTAAATAATTGTATCCAAATTAAACCCCCATTTGACCCAAAAAAAAATTTTAAAATGAGGCTCAAGCTCGTCAATTCGTCTGGCCTCGAGGCCAGCTGGTTTCAAATAGTTTTGGTATCTAGGCCATAAGTTGAGTTTCACTCATCCAAATTGATTAATTCAAATTTTTTGGTAAACTAGACTTCTAGGAAAACAAATCTCTCTAAAATAAGTTTATCCAAATTTCAAATTTACTGACCTTAAAATTTGTCAAAATAAGGGTACAATTATGTCCCTAAAAACTTGCCTTAGAATCGAACTCGAAGTAATTCCAGTTCTTTAAATCATAACTTGAGTTATACTGGTCCAAATGAGGTGATTCAAATTTTTGTACAAAATAGACATCTAGGAGAACAACTTTCATGAATAAATTATGGTCAAATTATGTCTATATCATTTCCAAAAAAATTTCAAATATAGGACACAATTCCATATTCTATTCCTGGAAATTGTCCAAGAGTAGTTCGGAATTTTTAGACCATGTCTGCCAAATTAAAAGTCCAAATGATATGATGTTTGAACCATAAGAAACTTAAGACATAGGGGTATATTGAGTTAGAAGATCACTTTCTAGCAACCCGCTTACAGGTTAAAATTGTAGCCTAAAATGGATTCTGGGAACGCCGAACTGCTCAAAGCAAATTGCTATGGAAACTGGTTGTATAAATGTTATATAAATGTATTGTTATATTAAATAATGCATCATAATAAGATGATCATGATAACATGTACAGAAAGCTAAAGAGAATACACGTATAATTTTGTTATATGAAAAAATACAGTTAAATGTTTATAAGAGATTATTTGATAATGAATATCTCATAAGTATACACGATATCAGTAGTTATTCATGGATATGAGATATCTTTTTCTGATACCTAAAAGATTGTTGAGAAACATAATAAAACCAATTATCTTCTTATGACCGGGTAGTTGGATAGGTAGGCATGCCTATATAGGGATATAGTTGCTGTAACATATTGAGTCAATGATATAGATCTCTGTTGATCATTATAGAGTCCTCAAGTTGGGTCATACAAATAGAAATCATTGTCTTTTGCATGTGCTGATAGCACTTTGGGTACATACAATTCTTTCCCGTATCCACTTCTAATGTATATGCAGGCATGAAACATAAAAGCAAATGAAAAGAATATGCAAATGAGTGGCTAAGATGAGATGTATGGCTTCTTCTGGCTTCCTTTGCTTTTGATATTTAATTTTGAGAGATTGTTGTATGCCTGAAATGTGTGACTAACCTTCCCTTGTAGTGCATGGTTAGGGACCACAGGTACGTGCTTGGGCTTTGGTATTTGCATTTATATGCGTACATGGTGTTTGGACTTTGATGTTTGTGGTGCATTTACCGCTGACCGACCTCTTGCAGCGTTTGGTTAGGACCACGCACACCCATAGTTTTGTTTGGTCGAGTGTTTATACATGTTAGATATCGAGTAGGTCAGTGATCTGTGTCATCTGTTTAGCCTTAGTGATTGATTGATCTTTGACCCATATGATCCCATGTACCCAATTCATTAGTAGAGACCGAGTTCCGAGCCTAGAGGGGTGCTACTTCACATGGGGTGCCTTCCCAATAAGTAACCTAATCCCCGAACCCAAAAATATAGTTTTCGTGGACCGCTTTTTCCTGACTGGAGTCAATGAGGGGTTTTTGTTCTTGCTTCATTTTCCCAATTTTAAAAAAAAAATTAAAATAAAAAGTAAGTGGCGACTCCAAACAAAACTGTTCCTTACTCGAGACGGATTTTCCAAAGCTAAAAAATAAACTCACTTTTTTCTATTAATAGCGAGTCGCGCCGGTATGTGGATCGGGTAGGGTCCACATTAGGGCGATATAATTTGTCGCAAATCTTGTTACCCCTAGATGCACAATATCTCCACCACAAACCTTTCTCATTTTTGCAACCAACCAACCATGATTGTAGATGAAGTTTATGATCTTTCGTGCATTGGTAATCAAGTCTAAAACACTTTCTATTTTACCAATATCTTCAAACATAAGATCGATGTAATGTGTTGCACATAGAGTCCAATATAAATTGTACTTCTTCATTAACAATTTCCCAGCCTTCACAAATTCTGATCCATTGTCTGTAACAATTTGCACAACATTTGCTTCACCAACTTCCTTTATCAAGTCCTTCAACAAACCATAAATGTATTTGTTATCTTTAATATTCTCTGATTCATTAACAAACTTAAGAAAAATTGCACTTTCTTTACAATATACCATGAAATTAATGATGCTTAATTTCGTGGGACCGGTCCATCCATCACACATAATTGTGCACTCATAGGTCTTCCATTTCTCCCTTTGGAGATTCACATAATCTTCCATGTCTTTATACTTCATATCCAAATATTTGTTTTTGATTTCATATAGAAAGGGTGACTCTATTCCCATGCCTACAAGTTAAAGTAAATAATTATATGGTTTGGTAACCATAATGCACATAATAATGTTATTAGAAATTGAAAATCGATTACATACCCGCTTGTCAGGCACCAACAATCATGTTTTGAAGTGGTGAGAGTCTGCTTTGTGATGCGCAACACTCTCATATATGAAGAATTTGATTAATCGGCCCATCGTTTATTTGATTGCATCTCCTTTAAAAATATTTTTAATACTCTTTTGTCTTACTGCCGAAGATTTGTATAATGATGAAGCAAGAGGTGGTGATGGATCCGATTATCTCACACTTTGAAATCTTTGCATACGCCTTATTGGATCAGTTGAATGTGATTGTGAAGGCTCACCTATTACAATTATATATATTAGAAAAGTTTGTAACCGTTTATACTATAATAATGAATTTAAGTTAAAAGATTTACCAATTTTTCGGTCTCTCATAAACCCTTCTTCATTTATCGATTTCATTCACTAGTTGATGTACGACATGTTGCTCGATAGTCAGTTCGCTCGTCAGGGTTCATGTGAGCCGGATACATATAGACATCATCCTCCTCCTCCTTATCCTCATCATCATCATCATCATCATCATCATCATCATCATCAACGAGATGTCAATGGCTAACAATCTATCAGGCCTCCTCCTCCCTTTCTTTGCTTTAAATTTTATTCCTTTCAACCAAAAGTTATCTCATTTCTTTTTCATTTCGGGAAGCACATTAGGACACTTCTTGCTATGTGAGTGTGGATTTGTATGTGATAAGTGAAATTTAAACCGAGTAATTCCACCACTTTTAATCACCATACCACAGAAATTGCATATTGTTCCATTTCTGTTCCCTTCAATAGGAGTATAATATTTCCAAGCAGGATCACGACCTCCAACAGTACTTCCACTTCTACTACCCATTCTATAAACTTCAATAATTGTAATCAATTTATATTCAAATCAAATTTAAATATAAAGTTATATTAATTATCATAAGTTAAATAAAATGTGTTTTTACATTAATTAACAATTTATTATATTTCATATTCATAATCATAATCTAAATCTTAAGTTATATTAAATATCTAAATATACATAATATATGTTCATATTTCATACATAATAGCTAAATTTTTATATTTATATTCTATAATCTCAATCTAAATATAAATTTATATTAATTATCATAAGTTAAAGAAAATGTGTTTTTACATTAATTGACAATGTTATATTTCATATTCATAATCATAATATAAATCTGAAGTTATATTAAATATCTAAATATACATAATATATGTTCATATTTCATACATTAATTAACAAATTTTTATATTTTATATTCATAATCTCAATCTAAATATAAAGTTATATTAATTATCATAAGTTAAAGAAAATATGTTTTTACATTAATTAACAATTTATTATATTTCATATTCATAATCATAATCTAAATCTAAAGTTATATTAAATATCTAAATATACATAATATATGTTCATATTTACATTAATTAACAAATTTTTATATTTCATATTCATAATTCTATCTAAATATAAAGCTACATTAATTATCATAAGTTAAAGAAAATGTTTTTACATTAATTAACAATGTATTATATTTCATATTCATAATCATAATCTAAGTCTAAAGTTATATTAAATATCTAAATATACATAATATATGTTTATATTTCTCGATATTAATTAAATAAATTTTTATATTTCATATTCATAATCTCAATCTAAATATAAAGTTACATTAATTATCATAAGTTCAAGAAAATGTGTTTTAATTAACAATTTATTATATTTCATATTCATAATCATAATCTAAATCTAAAGTTATATTAAATATCTAAATATACATAATATATGTTCATATTTCATACATTAATTAACAAATTTTTATATTTCATATTCATAATCTCAATCTAAATATAAAGTTACATTGATTATCATAAGTTAAAGAAAATGTGTTTTTACATTAATTAATAATTTATTATATTTCATATTCATAATCATAATCTAAATCTAAAGTTATATTAAATATCTAAATATACATAATATATGTTCATATTTTTGCAAGATTAATTAATAAATTTTTATATTTCATATTCATAATCTCAATCTAGCCAGTTATATTAATTATCATAAGTTAAAGAAATGTGTTTACATTAATTAACAATAAATATACATAATATATGTTCATATTTCATATTCATAATCTTAATCTAAATATAAACTTAAATAATTTCTTAAATTGTACAAAATGTAAAAAATAAATAATAATAATAATTAGCATGGAAACATACCTAAATTAAATAAAAGATGTGTATTGAAAGGAAGACTTGAATCTCAATAATTGACTAAAAATTTCTTCTCCAAGACTTGCACAAATCAAGAATTGTTTGAAAGATATCAACAAGAATTGATGAGTTTGTGATTAGGGCTATTTATATAATTTTTGAGCGTCAACTACGTTTTTTGGTCAAAAACCCTTTAAAAATTAATTTTGGCCGTTTGATTTGATTTTGGATCAAATATGACCGTTAAATCTTGATCTAGCTGTTAAAAATCATTTCTGACCGTTAGATCAAGTCAAATATTCAAAATCCACCGTCATATCAAAAATCTAACC